>CAUYPK010047702.1:0-21410 GCA_963574355.1 Loris lydekkerianus
ACATACCACATTAACCCATAGTATTCAATGGCAACTTTAATAAAGTGAATAAACCATTTAAGACAGTAAAGCATTGTAAGTAAATGGTTAAAAATCCTGAATCCTTATACTCCAAAACCCCTGATTATAAGGATTCAGGATATATAAACATTTATTTACAAGACTTTACTGCCTTAAATGGGGTTTTCACTTAATTAAATGTGCCATTAAATATTGTGGGTTAAATAGTTCAGCGGAATACAGTTCAGTTCAGCCACCTACCTCTTCAGCTCAGCTGCAACTTGTGGACTGAGCTGAAGCACTGCCCCCTCAAGCAGATGGCAGAAGACGAATGGAGACTATGTGCATTTGATTAGATGCCCGCGCACCAAATCAAATAACCTGTATGACCCGAGTATAAGCCGAGTTCGGGTTTTTTGGCACAAAAACTCAGTTTATACTTGAGTATACATGGTAATACCTTCTCCACAATCTGTGTGGAACTGGAGACCATTCTCCTAAGTTGAAGTATCTATCTAAAAAATGGATAAACAAACACTATACCTACTCATTATTAACTACTCGATGATTATGCATGAGCACACAGGGAAGTAAAAATAGTGGAAATCAACAGGGTGGAGGGAAGAGGATAGAGGCAAAAATCTACCCAATTGGTGCCAGGAACACTATGGCCAGGACTCAAACATTGCAAGAGTGACTCATGTAACCTAAAATATTTGTGCCTCCTTACTATTTTTAAATAAAAAATAAACAAAACAATTTAAAAAGAGTATACATCATACCATTGCTATGTGGCTTTTTGCTAAACAAAAATGTATATAAGAGCCTCTGAGTAGTTGAAGTTTTTTTTTTTAATCCTTTTGAGCTCACATTTTTTCTAGATACTTTTATAAATCTTTCAATTAAACATAACAGATAAGAACAATTTAACCTAATGTAAGTGATACAGGACAAGGCAGCACCATGACCTGCTGCCTTAGCCCTGGAGGTGTTGATGCTCCTGCTAATCGAAGAACCAGCTTGCTGCAAAGGCCAGACACCTGAGGGGGAAATGCTGGTGCTGTGCTGTCTCCTCCAGGTGGACTTCTGAGCGGATGGCACCTTGCTGTCTCCTCCACGGGGGACTTTTGACTGGTCAGTTTCATGGATGGCGCCTTGCTGTCTCCTCCAGGAGCACTTCTGACTGGCGAATTTCCTGTCAGTTTCCAAGGCCTGAGAGTTCATTGGACAGCTGGCTATAACTGACAGGACTCACACCTTAGCAGAACAACTCCCCTGTCACTAAATAAACCCCTGAGCAGAGAGCCCAAAGACAGACCTCCAGGAAGGAGTGGGAGAGCTTGTTCCTCTCCTGGGTTGTCTCTGCCAGGAGTTTTGGTTTTTGTAGTTGTTGTAATTTTTGTTTCTGTAAATAAATCCTGACTTACCACTGATCCTGTGGTCCATCGATTTATTCTTCAATTTGCTGCAACCAAGAACCTGAAATTCTGGTATCATAAGTATTATGAAGTGTCATTCCTTTATTCATCTATTATTTTCTTATAATTAAATACAATGAACCTATCATAAAGTTATATGCAGATACAATATAGTGTTTAAAAAAGTTCTAGGAGATAAATAAGAACAATCTAGAATATAAAATGATAAGCATTAAAAATAAAAAATGTGATGAACTAAAAACAACCAAAAAAGAATATGATATTTTTATCTTTGAACAAAATATTAAGCAGATATTTATACTACATTTACTTTATATTTAAATGATAAATAATCTATTAGGTGATGAATAGTGTGTCTAGTGCACATTTTATGTAAGAATGGATGGAAATTGTAGAGCTGGATCCAAATTCAGTGTACCTAGAGTTTATAAATATTTCCCATGTAGTGTATAACCAGCTGCAAGCAACTGGAACTAAACTTTTAATGGATGAAACAGTTTATTTTTCTCAAATTACAAGATGAGTATCTGAAGGTTGATATTGTTGCTGTCACAAATTTATTTAATACACCAGTTTCTATCTTTCTACTCTTATCAATCTTAGCGTGTGCCTTTTTTTTCATTTGTGTTTTCTTGTGTATTTACTGGAGTTCATTACATCTGTAGATTTCAATTCTAAGGCAGATAAAATGAACATAAAAGCAGTATTAGACACAACTATAACCTTTTATAAAATACGATTATCCGTAAAATATTTTTTATAACTCCCTGATTTTGCTTCAGAACAATCAGTGCTATCCCAGCCCTATGTTACATTACAAATACTTTCATAAAATTACTTAGCAGCACTCTAAGCTTTGCTGCAAGGGGTCTGGGTAAATCATGATTTACTTAACTGTAAGAAGGATGGGTAAATCACTATCTAACTTGGCCCATTAATGCTCCAAAAAGGATCAGAAGAAAGGGCAATGCCTATTTGATAAGAACTGCCATGATATACTCTTATTTTGCTAACAAATCTATGAGTATGCTAAAAATACTAAAAGTGATTTTCTTTCAGTAAAGCTACTTCCTTGCCTTTTAATGAAGACTTCCTTTTAACTTCATGGCTGTACTCTCAATTACATATTTTAGCAGTTTTCTTAATATGTGAGACTTACCACTCTGCAATTCAGGGGATTCGTGTTAAATCTCTTAATATAGACAAATGATACCAGCAAGTTTGTCCTTCACCTCAGTGTGCATTATAATTGACAGGCTATACATTTGGACAATAAGAATTCAAACAGAATTCAGCTATTTGAATATTCTTACTTGTGCCATGAAGTCTCTAATATATATTTACAAATATTTTGCTAATTAAATCTGTGATATGTATAATCACAGTACTATTGTTTTTGAGCTATTTCTCTGAATAATGAAGAACAAGGCTAAATTTTCATTGATCTCATCTATTGTCTTTGTGATTCTCAAACATTGTATATTTGTAAATAATAAGAATAATCTTTTAACAAAATTATTGAATTTTCATTTTACTTTACATCCTCTTTATAATGTTTTCAGCATTAGAAATATATATGAAACACTTGCAAATATGTCTGTATTATTATTCCAAAGTTTCATGTACCTTAAAAGTATAAACAAAATAAAAATAATGAGATTTCCATATATGCTAATACCTTACACAATATATGTGTATATTAATAAGGAAAATCATCAATATTAAAAAGAATGAGTTTTTAAAATAGTCTTTATTCTAATATTGAACTTTTAATTGCTTTATTGTCAAATATATAATCATTATTTTCCCTTTGCCATGAACAGATCAAGATAATGTATACAAGTGTATAAGCTGAGGTCTTCATTTGCTTTTTGTGAATGTATTTTCATTCTTAGGGTTCCCAGTAATTTTATTTAAATAACCCTTCTATGTTAATATAAAATAGTTAATAATATAACTTGTATATACATGTGGTTGGTGTATGTACACAAACTGCAATTTTTCAGAAAACTCTGAAATTGGCTCTGTGCCTACAGCACAGAGGTTACGGTGCCAGCCAAAAGTTGGCGGGTTCGAACCTGGCCTATACCAAAGTTGGCGGGTTCGAACCTGGCCCAGGCCAGCTAAACAACCATGACAACTGCAACAAAAAATAGCCAGGTGTTGTGGTGGGCGCCTGTTGTCCCAGCTACTTAAGCCCAAGAGCTGGAGGTTAATGTCAGCTGTGATGCCACATCATTCTACCGAGAGCAACATAGTGAGACTCTGTCTCAAAGAAAAAAAAAATAGTCATAAACATACACCTGTAGTCAAATGAATTAAAATATTTAAAGTCAAGATAAATTATTCCATTCAAATCACTCTATTTAAAATTCTGATCTTAACATTTCTAATACTTATAAATTAATAAGCGGAAGTTATTTTCTTTTCTAATTTCTACATTAAATAATAGAAATTCTAATAATGTTTTTAAACTTCTCCAGTGGAATGTCTCTTTCAACCCCTTGGGAGGGGACACTGCTCCACTTGGGGACCACTCTTCCAGCTGGGTGCCATATCTAAATTTGACATTAATTACCTGTACCTTCTTGAGAGTTTTTATTTTTTATTCTACTTGATGTACATCTGATGCCTGAATAACATGGATTTGAACTGTGGGGGTCCTCCTATGTGAGGAATTTTTTCAACCAAATGAGATAGCATACAGTAATCCTGGGTTGTGGGAGGGCCAAGTTTTCACATATGCACGTTCCTCAGGGCTGACTGCAGGATTTTGGTGTAGGTGGTGATCCTGGGACAATTTTCCCCGTACACTGACCGTATAAACTACTGAATTGCAAATTTGGAGCAACCACTTCTATATTACCATAGTTTCTCTGTTGACAAATCCTTCACCATGGTAAACTTTAATCAACTGAAACCAACTCTGAGTGTCTTTGGATTTATTTAAATTCACATGTCCTAGACTTTTAATAAAATTTCACGTTTGATCCCTATTCTTTTAAAGCAATGATCATTGGATTTTCAATGTCATTTATTTTATTTTTCTTGAGAAACATTTGAATACTTAGGCCATAGTAATAAAAAAAATTATCCACATAATTTCTCATTTGGAAAAACCTATTTAAATGTTTTGTTATAATTTATGGTGGATTATCAATCTTTTATCACAGCTTCAAGATTTAGATCCATATTCATGAGTGACATGCCAATGTCTGCCTTCCTCCCAATGTTTTGGGACATTGGTATGTAGCAATAATTAAGAAATAAATGACTACCCTGAGAAAATTAATTTCAATAATGTAGAAAGGAGAAATTAGAATGTAATGACTTGAAAATTGCATAGTAGTTTATGAATAGGAGGGAGAATATGGAGAATGAAATTGTAAGTGGTTTTACGGTGAATTTGGAAAATTTATTTTGAAAGTATAGCAAAATAAGATAAATAAATTTGGATTCTGTAAGCAGGAATATTTGAAGCAGAGATCATTTTAGGTAAGGCATTAGGTCATTAAGTGTGGGGGAGGCAGCAGGGATAAGATAATTAAAAGCTGTTGTCATAGCCTGGAATGTCTAATCAGAAATACTGGAAAAAGAGAATTTTAAAAGGATAAACAGCCTGTTTGAGAGCTAATTCAATGTATAAAAAGCAAATACTGCTACTGTTAAATTTATTTAGTAGGTAGAAGACTATTGTTGATAGAAGGGTGTATAAAAGCTGTTACTTTTCAAGACAGTGGGAAAGAATTATATGACAAGGTTACTCAATATACTAGTTTATTATACTACTTATTAAAAGCACATCTTAGCTTGTATATTAATCATAATTCTCAAGAGAGGATCAACACACACACATGAAGACATAGAGAAACAGACACGGAAGAGGACATTTTTAGAATTGGTTCACATGATTATGGGTGTTGAGAATTCCCTCTATAAGTTCCATTTGCATGCTGGAGTCACTAGAATACCGGAAGCATGGCTTGGTTTAAGTACAAAAGCCTTAGAACCAGGAAAACCAAATTGGACTAATTCTCAGTCCAAAGCCAAAGGCCTGAGAACTGTGGGGATGTGTTAGATGCTGGTGTGAGTCCTAGGGTCCTAAGGTGGAAGAACCTGAATTCCAGGAGCATAAGAGTGTATCCCTGCTCCAGGGATTTTGTTTTTTCTAGCAGGGCCCCTAGTCTATGGAATGGTGCTTATCCACGTGGAGGATGGATCTTCCCCAATCAGTCTACCAATTCACATGCCCATTTCCTGGAAAAACACCTTCACTGCCACACCCAAAATTTATGATTTACCAGATCTCTATGTATCCCTTAATCCCATCAAGCTGACATCTAAAAAGTAATCACTGGGGTTGGGAAAATATTTTGCTTCATTTTTAATGTTCTGTAACATACTATTTATTACTATTTATGAACTGTCAATGTCAAAGTTTCAGAAAAGTTTACTGATTCTCTGTAAGTACAACTCTAAAAATTTATGGGCATATGACAAATAATTAGCACTTCCTTAAATGATCTCCTTGTCTTAATAAAGACTTTTTTTTTAAGGTTTTAGAAATTGTAATTTTTAAGACCTGGATAGTTTAAAGTCTTTCTTATTTTTTTTTTTTTTTTCAGATTGTATAGATACAAAAATTACAATAGCCTCATATCTAAGTGAAACAGCAATCCTGTCTAATTAAAAGACAAGTTCAGAGTCACACCAGAGTTTATCATTAGATCTTAAAAATTATGTATGTATTACCTCAATATAAACTGAAACTAAAAGTAAAGATGTTATAAATTTTAATGAACTACAAATTCTGTTATTAATATATATAATTAGCAGTAAAAATACTATGCTTATTATTTTCTATTACTATTACTTTAAAATTATAATTTAAATTATAACACTTAAAAATTCTATGGCAATATTGAAGCTGCATATCTCTATTGACATTTTTATATCTCTAAACTATGGCTTGAAAATATTATTCAGAGAATTCAGTTTTAGAATTGCTATTATTAAGGGCTTTTAATTGAATAGCTATTATATTCAAGAGAATTTGTTGGCTCATGAACTCACCAAATTGTAGAAGGATTTATTCTCAAGTTTTTGAAGCATTTTAACAATGTGTTATTGTTTTATAGGCGATGATAAGTTAACAGTGAAGGGCATGGCTCCTAAGGGAAATGATCGTAAGAACCAGTATCTTCTAACTCATTTTTGTTACAAAAATTCTCAGCCATGAATAGTCAATAATTAATACTTGGTTGTTGAAGCCAAAAGCATGGTATGCTAGACATGTAGAGATTTGCAAGGGTGGGGTGGCTTGTTAAGAAATTACTTAACTGTTCAATGTACATTATGCGAGTGATACACTGAAAGCCCAGACTTCATCTCCATGCTATAATATATATTCATGTAACAAAATTTCATTTGTACCCCTCCAATTTATACAAAAACAAAAAGAAAAGTTTAGCAACATTACTTTCAATAAAATTGTCTTTTGTTGGATTTGTCCCTTGATGTGTGTTTGTGTAAAAGAACAGGAAACATCATAGACTATAAATGACAAGTTAGAATACAGGATGGAATTGGTAGGCAATGAAATCTATGTACAGCAGTATATTAGCTTCAAGCAAGAGAAAGAGATTGCTATTTACACTTGGTAAATTGACCATTTTATGAATAAGTAATATTCCTCATTATTCTTGGTAATATTGCTTGCCTTAAAGCCTATTTTTTTCTTGATATATTGATATGCTAGCTTTCTTTTGGTTAGTTCTCAAATGATATATATTTTTCCATAGTTATTCTTTTACATTATATATAGCTCGATATTAAAAAAGGCTTTCCTAATCTGCCTGTGTTGTGATTTTAGACATGTTACTTAATATGAACCGGAGTTTTTCCTCTACGAAACTGGTATAATAAAACCTACTTCAGCCAAGTGTAGTGGCTTCTGCCAGTAGTTCCAGCTAGTTGGGAGGCTGAAGCAGGGGGATTGCTTGAGGTTAGGAATTCTAGATCAGCAACATAATTGGTACTGTCTCTAAATAAAGCAGAACTTTAAAAATTAGCTGGGTATGGTGGTGCAAGCTAGTAGTTGCAGCTACCGGGGAGATTGGGGTGGAGGATGCACTGAGTCCAGAAATTTGATACCTCAGTAAGCTACGATTATGCCACTGCACTCCAGCCTGGGTAACATAGCAAGACCCCATCTCTCAAAAGAAACAAAAAATTTCCTACTTCATTAGTTGAGAAAATTAAATAACACAATGGGTTTACAAACAACAACAACAACAAATAAGGCTTTCTTAAGAACTGAGTTTTTTTTTCTCTCTTTTTTTTATTGTCTAAATTGACAATGCCTCTTAACAGTGGCATTTAATTAGTTAACATTTAACTTATTTATAATATAATTGAAATTAAATATACTACCTTTTTCCTTGTTTTCCTTTCTCCTACTCCTACAAAATTTTTGTTTTAATTATTATTCCTTACCTCCACCAGGGGATTAGTATTTAAATCTATTTATTTTATTTTTGAAATGTTTATTTCAGGTTTTGCATTATATCTATGTAATGATTCGCAGTATATCTAAAATTTATACTATACCACTTAAATTATAGTATAAAACATTGTAATACCATTTTCTTACTCACATTCTTTGTGTCATTATCATATATTTTGCTTCAATATATGTAATAACCCCCACATTACATTGTTAAGATTTTTGTTTTGGCCAGGTGCAGTGGTTCAACGCCTGTAATCCTTGCACTTTGGAAGGCCGAGGCAGTGGATTGCTTGAGGTTATGAGTTCACGACCAGCCTGAGCAAAAAGCAACACCCTATTTTTACTAAAAATGCAAAAAACTGTGGCAAGAGGATCACTTGAACCCAAGAGTTTGAGGTTGTTATGAGGTATGAAGCTACCACACTCTACTCAGAGCAACAGCTTGAGAATCTGTCTCGCAAAAAAAAAAAATAAATAAAATAAATAAAATTATTTTTGTTTTAAGCCCATAATATATTAATACTCTTATATTTTACTTTTTTAGAGATATAAAAAATAAATACAATAGTTCTTTTTTACCTACCCTTACTTTCTTCCCAATTTTAGCTTGCTTGCTTGCTTGCTTGCTTTCTTTCTTTCTTTCTTTCTTTCTGTATATTTCCACCCAGTATCTTTTTTTTTTTTTTTTTTTTTTTTTTTTTGGGGGGGGGAAGTGCCTGAAAGACTTGGTTTAAGTCATTTTGCAACTCAGATCTTCTGGCAATGGAAATCCCCAGTTTTGTTTTCTGATGAAAGTTCATATTTTCTGTGATTTTTGAAGGATACTTTAGTTGAATATATAATTTTGCACTCACAATTTTAAGTTCAGAATGTTAAAGAATTCTTCCATTGTTTTTTGGCTTCCAAAGTTTAACCTGAAAAGTCTACTGTGTTCTTAAATCTTTCTAGATACAAAGGTTTTTTTTATTCCTTTCAACAGCTTTTCAGATTTTTTTTCTCTATATTTGCTTTTGAACAGTTTGACTGTAATTATTTTAAATATTCTTTGCTTGAAATTTTTGGGTTTTCTTTACCTGTGCTGTGCTGTCCTGTATTAAATTTTGGAAAAGATTATGGTCATCATTTCTTTAAATAATTCTATATTTTTTTCAGTTTTTGTCTATTTGTCATTTCAAATACATGTTATATGTTTCCACAGTTCCCAGGTTTTCTGTTATCCTTTGTTCACTTCTTTATATCTTTGTTTTTAAGTTCCATAATCACTATTGGCTTATCAATGTATATTGATTTATTCTTTTATTATCCCTCTGAGTTTTAGTTTGTTTATATACCTTGTAAATAAAGAATTGGGGAATTCTTTATTCATGATATCCTCTACATAACATTCTAAATGCGATTCTTTGTGTCATATAGTATATAATATAGCATTCATATTTAAACTTTTTGTTACATTTTTTGATTTCCCACTGAATCTTCCATCTGTTCATATAAATTTCTGTGGGGGTTTTTCCTCCACTAAATTCTTTCAAATGTTAATCATAACTCTATAAGTTAAAATTCTGTTCTGGTAGATCTCATATCAGAATAATTTCTGATGGCAGTTTATGATTTATGTAGAATCTAAAGTACCTGGGGATTTTTCTCATGTGTTTGTCTCTCTCCTCTATAGCACATTGTTCTTTCTTGCTATTTGGTGTGAGGCTTATTGTTGTGTAAATGAATTTTCTGTATTTATTTCTCCATCTCAGTTTCAGGAAAGTTATGTGTGCCTGGTGTTGGGGATAAGACTTTCTCAACATTCCTGCACATCCTCTTGAGCCCTGGGTAGTACATTTGCTTTGTGTATTTATAGAGCTGCTTGTGAGACTGAATGTCTTGCCCTTTCTCTGTTGATAACAGATTTCTAATTTATGTCACTGCAGAATCCTACGTCTAATTAATTTTGCTTCCTCTTCCACTGGATCAGGTAGCTTTTGCTTTGAATCCTGCAGAAATGAGTTTTTGCTTGGCAACAGGTTTTCTGTCCCTTCATTCCTGACAAGTATTTTCCTTTCTTGTGATTTGCTAAAAGCCTGTGAAGGCCTGGGACTTTCCTTCCCCTCTCCAGGAGCATGTAGGTTTTGCTGCCACCTCTTCCTCAGCACCTCTGTATCTCCATAACCAGGAGTATTTTTGTTTCTCCAGCAGTGGCTTTGCCACTTCACTGCTGTATTGTTCCAGGATGACAAGGCCCAATGGAGAGAACGAACACCCAAACACCATGTTTAAAAGAGGAAGGGCAGAGAGGAGGCAGCCCCAGAGCTCCACACTGGCTGTGCTCCCTGACTGGCTCAGTCTCCTCCTTTTTATCCCCTGTCAAAACATTCCAGCCCATGGGGACTGGTCAGTTTGAATCAAGCTAGAGAAGCCGGCTCTGGATTTTACAGAACCAGGGGCTTTTGCACAAGTGGAAGCAAGTGTTAGTTTCCAGGTCCCAGGGAGTGAAGTTTCTACAAATTCCTAAGAGCTGAGTCACCAAGAGGAGGACCTCGCAGCTGTGTCCTTCTGGTCTCCTTAAGAAGACTTCTATTGTCTTAGACCTCATATTTTCCAGTTTCCTCTCTCAATATGAAAGATGAATCTGTAAACACAGTTTTGCTTCCATATACCTCCATCAGGTGACTCTCTCAGATTTCCTGTTTTGTCCTCAACATTTTACTTGTTAGTTGAAAGAGTTGCTAAGCAAGTGTGGACTCCGGATGGGTCTGTGACTCTTAAATCCCACACTGTCACTGTAGCCTATGCTCCAGCTTGCAGAATGTTCAAAATTGTGGCTATTTTCTTTTTTGCTTTTATGGCTAAGTTTGGTACCACTCTGGCAAAAGTGAAACATTTTATTTTTCCCCTGTCTCCTTGTAATTGGTTCAAATGATTTCTTGAGATCACTATCCTTTCTGGCTAAAATAGTCTTCTGAAGATACTAAGTCAGACAATTAAGTTCTCAAGCTCATCCTTGAAAAAGTGCTACGTACCTCAATGTTGAACATCGCTAAGGAAACCTTCTCAGTACGTCCCTGGGGAAGCTATGCACGAATGTCAGTGCCTAGTCTATCGTTTAAAGTGATTCTGGAATGGCCATCTGAGCTGCCTTCATAAGACTCTTCCTAGAAAAAGTGCTTTGAAGGGTGGACTAGGCACTGGTGTCAATGCATAGCTTCCCAAGAGGAGGATTTCAAAGGTGACCACAGTGATAGTGAAGTATGAGCCAGTTTCTCTAAAATGAGTTCCTGAACTTAATGGACATACCATGTATTTCCATCTTTTTCTCTTTGTTACAGAAAAAGACTACATCCTTGTGCTTTTTTCCACTTGTTAAGTGGAAGCAGAATTTATCAGGGTTTTTTGTTTGGTGTGATTTTTATGCTCACCTTATTTTTAGTAGTTGTAGTATATGCGGATTTGCCTCCTGCAATGTACTGTCATATAAGATCACAGTGGATTTAGTTATACATAGAGCTATCAAATTAATAATTATGTGCTTTTTTCTATATATTTTAGGGGTGTGTGTGCACTAGTTTGTGTGCTTGTATGTATGTTTTAAGGCAGAGATAAAGTTAAATAAGTAGTTACATGTCATGCCTATGAAATATGATATTTGAAATTTCTTTGCCCTCGGGGGATTACAGTTCCACTTAATCCTCAAAGTTAGAACATACTGCATGAAACATGATTCTAGTATTTAACATTACACAGTTTTCACTACATTGCTATTTTAATTAAAAATTAAACCTAGTTTTTTATCTAATATTTGAGGAAATAGAAATACTGAGAATATAGAAAACTGATTACAATGGATTCCTAAAAGAAATTATATAGGTCCCTGTAATGGTACTTTTTCAAAGAGATTTTTAAAGGTAACCTGTCTGTGATATTTGTATAACTTGCTGACTTTATAATTTGACCCTCATATAGACAGCAAATGTTCTGTATAACTGTAGAGTTATATAATACATTAACTTATGTCTTTTTAAGGTGCATTCTAAACATAGTTCAGAATTACACTTGCAAGGATTCCCATCACAATACTGATACATCCAGAATTTTTTTTCTAAGTAGAACATTGAGAAAGAGAACAACATTTCAAGTCTTACTTCAGTGATTAATTTTTCCCTGACCTTGAAGAAGTAATTCAATCCCAATTTTCTTCTCATGTAAATATTAGGGTGCTCCATCTCTCTTTACAAAATCATGCCAATTAAGTAGGCAATGGTTTAGATCCTTCCAGGTGTATAAAGTGTTCCCTGAGTGTGAATTACATTGTACTAACTACATTAAGTCTCCAATGCCTGAAATTCCATGAATTACTGCTCTACTGCACTGAATGTTCCCCTAATGACTTAAAAGAGTCAGTGTACTTTTAAAAATATTGAGCTTATACACTAGGAGTTTTATAATGTTCTTTGCAAAATTTGAAAAGAGGCATATTAACTTTATGTAGCATGTTTTCTAATCTTACTAGAAAAACAAACCTGACAGGAAGCTTTAAAACTAATTAGATTGTACAATGCACCCACTGCTTTAGTTTATTAGATGTACTTTCAAAAGGAATAAAAAATATGCAAGTTAAGGGTACTATTTAAATTCATCAAGCTAGACAAAATTTCTGAAGCATAAAGAAAAGAGTGTCCCAAAACACTGGGTAGCATAATATCTGTCAAAATTCTCACTAATTAGTAAAATCTAAGAGTATTCTTAGTAAATGTAGTCATCCATACTTTCAAATTGAGTATATTTTAAGGCTTTGAAACATCACACTATATTATTGTTGAATAGTATTTCATTGAGGTGTTAATTTTATACTAAAAATGTGCTACATTTTAACATAAGTATCCCTACGTGATTAGGTATCCAATAATATTTTGTCAATTTGGTCAAAGTAGCTTATTGTGTTATTAGTTGTTTCCATGTAAATTATTTTTCAAATCTGTTAAAGTAATTTTTGATGTTATTGAACTTGAATACAATTCAGAATATCATTGATCCTTAATCTTACTCATATCTCCAACATAGTGAGAAAGGATACCCGAGAAGGGTGAGGTCTAGGAGAACAGGTTTTCTGAAGGAAACCACAAGGATACACCTGCAGGGTCCTCTCCATGGTGACTCAGCTCTTGGGAATTTGTAAACTTGACTTCCTGGAACTTGGAAATTTCTAAGTTCTGTGAAAGCCTCCAGAGGCTCTGGATCAGAAGGCATCCCTTGCCTCTTCCAGCTCCTGGCTTTTGCTGACTCTCTGCCTCCAAATTCACGATGTCTCTTCCTCTTCTTTCAGAGTCAACTCACCCTCCTGCCATACTTTTGATGGCAGTTAGAGACCAAACTTAATCACAACTGCTAAGTCTTTCACACAGAGGTGAACACTGGAAAGTTCCAGCAATCAAGGCATGAAATTTGGGGACGACAGTATTTTTTTTAAGCATAGCAAAGTGTCTGGCTGCTTGAATCCATGTTAAAAGACTCATATAACATTTATTAAATGTAAAAATGTAGTTCATACTGTGGACAACTAGAAAAATAAAGTTCAATTACTATTTACCAATTAAAATTTGGGCTCTCAGAAGGTAATTTCTAATAACTTAGATATAATAGTGCAGTTAAATGTGATTATACAATATTAAAATTTAGACTGAGGAAAATGTTGTGAAATTAAACTCAACTAAGATGACAAACAGAAATCACTAAAATAATCATTATTATATTTGAAGTTTCATTACAAATGTGATATTAGCTATGTATGCTTTGTTTGTACTGATATCAAAACAAGAATTTTGTTACTATGAACAATCTACGTTAGGCACAAAAGACAACTCCTTGACGTATTAAAAAGCCAGGTACAGATTATAGGATTTATTTTCTAAAACCTTTAAAAATCTCACTTTTTCCAGGAAAAAAAAATCTTAGCATGAACTATATACTTTTAGAACTCATTGGATATTAAAAAATCCCATAATTTATATCACATATTAAATCTAAAAATAAATAATATTTTGAAGTAAATGTTGATAATACTTATATGTATATGGCTAATAACTTTAAAATTCATAATAAGACAGAACATTAAAAACAAATATTAATAGCCTCATGAATCAATTTTGTATTATCCATTAAATCAAAACCTACCTACCTTACAAAGGATTTCTTGATACTTTGACAAATACAGTATAGTTTCAGTAAGTTGGCCACCTAAGAGTCTATAATAAACTGGTCAACATATAGTGATGGTCAACATATGGAACAAGCCCTGTTGTACTGACACACATATGTTCTTTACTTTCTTGGATAGCTTTTATTAGAGAATATCACACTAAATCATGCATAATCCAAACACAGTTTGGATGCAGTACCGTGGTACTCATACATGTAGTACCATGCATAATCAATACATTTACTGTTTTCTCATGGTTCAATCATTATTTCTGAAGAAAGTCAATCTTGGTTTGTTTCTTATCCTTATTACAAACATAAGTGGGGAAATCACTCTCACTGCTGGCTATACCATCCAATTTACCTGGGCATTTGTCCATAGCAAATGACTTCAACTATATTATCAGATGCCTGACATCCTTTTCTTTTGGAGCCTATGCAATTTCTGTGTTATTCCTTATATGCTTTTTCCACTTTATCAGATGCTTCATGTACTTTTATGCTGGTCTGTACTTCTGTTACTATTGCTTGGAATATTGTTGGAATATTGGCGATATTGTCACTACTTGCCTATCCATTCTGATGAAACCTTCAAAATCTACTTGTGAAAATTCTGCCATGAAAGATAAACTCTTTAATGGGGCCATAACTCTGTGCTCTGAGATTGTGATGAATCTAATGTTCTTGGAACAATTCTGTATTATTTCTGACTGAACTTTATTCCAAGCAGAACTGATCCAAAAGACAGCATCCACAGTGTTAACTCATACAGCAGATGAAGTTGCTTTGATAGTTGGATCACCATTTTTTTTTGTTTTAATAACAACTCACTGCAGGAGCTGGGTTCAGTGGTGCATTTTACATGTCTTGATGATGCCTTGGTCAAGAGGTTGGATTTTTGAGGTCATGTTTAGAGGAAGAAATTTTAGTGTAACATTTGTGACATGATTCACTTGTGGGAGGCCAGGTAGTTGTCTACTGTCAATGGATTAGATCATTTTTTCTTCATTTCTTTCTGTATACCTTATCCACTCTTCAAAGAGCACCAGTCACCCATGTACATTTATTCAATCTCCAAGTGATGGGGAGGTCTTTGGGCTTCAGGTTCTCAAATGTTGGTGCTTTGCTAATTTGTCTGTCACCAAAGGCTTTAATTTCTCTCTAGTTAAGCTAGTACAAAAAAGAACTGTGCAATGTCCCTTGGAAAGTTTTCTGCTCTTACATTTGTCACCCTCACAATGTGGTTTCTGTCAGGCATCTCCTTAAATAAGGCTCCACAGTCCTCAGCCTGAAAGATGTCATCTTTGAAACCTCAGGCAAAGTTTGAGAATGTTTTGAAGAACTCCTCCACAACTTCTACTGGAACGTTATTGTATTCACCACACAAGCCTTCCTGGGAGATGTCATATCACTGTTTATATTTCTCTAGCCAAACACTTGATGCTTGAAAATCTGTTACCTTTATTCCTGTGTAAATTTTTTTTAGCAACTTGTTGGATCATAGCCTAGAGATTTGGATGCTAACTGACCTCAAGTGTTTGAATCACCTTAATAAGCCTTCATTGACTTCATCAAGGGAAATTTTCTTCCTTTTTCACTATAGGTCTCCACATGTCTTATATTTCTCCAAGTATTCATGTTTACATGACTGTGGTCTTCCTAACACCAAAATGTTCTGCCATCTTTCTTTTGCTGCTGCTTTCCAACAACATCAATGAAAGCAGAGCCTGGGTAGTTGAAGCCTTATAGATACACACTAGAACTTCCGTGAGCTGACTAATGAAGACACTGTTACAAGCTGACCGACATACAGAGGTGGTCAACATAAACCTACAGAACTGATTCAGACATATGGTGCATGTCCAGTCTATGAATATTACATTAGTTCAACTTGAAGTGGTCAATGTGGGGAGGTGGTCAACTATGGAGGTTCTAGAATGTATGAACACAGAGAGAGAAAAGGAAAGAAAAACTAGAAACTTATGAACAACAGATTAAGTAGATAAGGAAAAGTCTTTAAATAGCTCATAAATGAGTAAAAGCTCTAAATCTCCACTAAAAAAGCAAGGTCAATACAATTCCCCTTAATAATTAAGATCAGATGTGTTTCAAGCTTGAAAAAGACAATCTTTTGCATCTTTTCGCAATTCCACATTCAGTGACATTCTGTGGACAGATTGAAACTGGCCATGGCAGTGATATTAATACCAAGGAAATCAGCAAACACTACACATTTTTCTGCCAGACAGCCATATGTCAAATATTTACCAGAAAACTACTAATTATGTTGTTTTAGAAACACATCTCAAAAACATTAAGTGATCAAATGTAGAATGTTCAAAGTTCATAAGAATAACTTGGGGTGTATTAATATACTAAGTAATTTTACCCTCATGTGAATTAATACTGTGTTAATACTGTATTTGAATTTTCAAATCATCTCTCTATATAAAAATAGAAAATATAAGTTATTTATTTATATACATTGTAAAGTTGAATAGACTATAGCAGGAACTATGTCAGTAACTGCACAACTGACGGTGGAGCCCTGGAACTCCTGAGAGGGGTGAAAATGATGAGGTAAACGTCACATTTAAATTTACTTTCTTCCTGGGGACATTATCTAATACCCAAAATAGAAAAAAAAAATGATTTCAAATTAAGAGTAGCAATCTCACTAAGTGGAAAAATTTGAAATCAGGAAGACAGGCAAACAATGCCATTGTGACTTGAGGGTCTAGGGAACGGAGCTAGAGGATGAGGAGAGAAGAAGCTCAAGAAATTTTGACTTGTGTTCCTTTGAGCATTTGCTCATACATGGAGCTGTGAGCAAATGAAGATTTTTATTTGTGTTGCGTAGAAGACAATAAATCACTTTTGCATTCAGTTGTGACTGTATTACCTGAAAGTTTGTATCCTTTGATCCCTTCTCATTTCTTGGACTTTAGGCCTGACACTCAATATTAACATTGTATAAGCAAGAAAAATGTAATTTTTAGTGAAGCATTTAGAACAAATTTTAAACCACAATTTAAATTGTTTATGATAATCTTTGTTTTTATAGTCAACATAATACTGAAAATTGATATAGTGATGATGAAATACTTTTCCTATTGACATTAAAAGTCAATAAACATTTACCAATACCAAGCACACCTCCCTTCAATCTTCACTAGTATAACTTCCAGGTCCCTGCCTTTCTGTTACATAGTGGCAACCACCTCCAATCGCCATATTTTTTCCCCATTTTCCTTCACTTGAATTATTTTAAAATGTACACACATACATATGTGTACATATAAAAACACATACAAGGGGCAGCATCTGTGGCTCAAAGGAGTAGGGTGCTGGCCCCATATGCCAGAGGTGGTGGGTTCAAACCCAGCCCTGGCTAAAAGTGCAAAAAAAAAAAAAAAAAAAAAAAAGTCAAAATTATACCTAAAGGTACCTTTATTTACAAAATGCTCATTACAAAATTTTATAAAATACTTACAAAATATTTTCTACATGTTGGCCACCTCTTTGTTAAATTGTATGTGTTTACATCACTAGTTTTATTGACTAAAATTTTTAATAATCATTAATTTTTCTAATTAATTTTTTGATGAATTTGCATTAGATGTATCCCAGTGAAAATGAAATAAGCCATCCATGGTAAAACAAAAATCTCATAACATTTCATCAGTTTTCTCAACTTCCTGATGTTCTGTTCAGGTATTCTAATGTCAGACATTGAGAATTTTTTTTTCTTCAGCAAGAAGAGTCATACCACTTGATTCGATTCTTCCTTATATAAGGGCATCAATATCACTATTAGATGAACATAAGAGGTGTTTTTATTTTTTAATTGATTAGACAATTGCACTATGTAGCAAACTTGAGACTAATATTCTAGTGGTTTAAATGTCAGAAGAATTTATGGAGAGTGATGAACCTGGGATATGTTTTTGCCTATTTCAAAATAGTCTAAAACAAAACTTTCAATTGTAGAGATAATACTAAACCAGTAATCTATGAAACTGGTGTAAGATTTTATACATGAAATGACATATTTTCAATGCTTTATTATTAATTTTATTGTACAAATAGGCTTCAATTTCAATTTTAACTGAATAAGGTATTGACAATGGAAAATCTAGATATTTTCCGTGGGCCTCCCTTTCTGAGATCACTAGTTTGTACAATATAGAAAAAAATAGAAAACCATTCAGTTCAGATTTTCTACTTTTTTCTTTAAAAATTTTAATATTCTAGTCTTTTTTTCTTTCATATGACCACTTTGTCAATAATGCAGAGAAGGTTTGGTAAATTACCACCTGACAGGTGTAATACAGGGGTATACGGCACACTACCTGGGCAAAGGATTCAACTGCAACTAGGGCTTTACCTTACAAAGGTAATGTACCCTCTCATATGTACCCTCCTACCAATAGTAATCAAAAATAAAAAGTAATAAGGACTAACACAATTCTCATGGATATTAAAAATGAGGAATGATACATAGCCAGAAGTAACTGCAGTTCATTAATCCTACATGAAACAAAACAAAAAATCATATGTAGATAGATGATAGATATGTAAAAATATACATGCATAATAATATATGGAAATATATTTATATACATATTTTAATAGACTACCTTAAGCGATTTTAATTTTATAGAAAAATGAAGCAGACAGTACAGTTTTATGCTCCTTCCTCATCCCATTATAGTGCCACTATTTTTAACATCTTGCTCTGATGATTTTCTGTAGGATTCACTCTTTGTGTTGTACATTTTATTGTCTTTGAACAAATGTTAAATGACATATATTTATCACTACAGTACCACTGAAAACAGCAGAAAATAGTTACACTACCCTAAAAATCCCATGTACTTCATTCCTTTTTCCACATAAAACCATGGAAAAATATTATGTTTATATTGTCTCTAGAGTTTTGCCTTGTTCAGAATGCCATATAGAGTAGAATCTGCATAGTTGATCACCTTCCTACATTGACCATCTTAAGTTGACCTAATTTTCATAAATCATGTGTACCCAAGCATACTCAGTGGAAGTTCCTTATGTTGACCACCTCTGTATATTCTTACAGTCCCTTGGATGGTTGACTTACAGAGGTTTTACTGTAGTTAGAATCATACAGTACATAGCCTTTTCAGATTAGCTTCTTTCACTTTTGACAGTACATATTTAAATTTTCTGTGTGTGTGTCTTTTCATGGCTTGATAGCTCATTTTGTTTTATTACTGAATAACATTCTACTATATGAATATACCACAGTTTTCCTGGTCACCTACTAGAGAGCATATTAGTTGCTTTCATGTTTGGTTATTATGAATAAAACTGCTATAAACCTTTAAGTGCAGATCTTGTATGGACATACATTTTAAACTAATTTGGGCAAATTCAAGAATTATTATTGATCATTTAATTGCAGTATATTTTCTATTTTTCTCCTCTTAAATGACTTAGAAAAATAATAACCCTACAATGAAGAGTAAATGGTGTTCCTGTTGTGGCATCTAAATACCTTTTAGTAAAATATTCCACAAGAAATAGTCCATTCTTGCCATAGTGAAGAATGAGTTTGATAAATTCTGTCCTATGACAAATTAAGAAAACTACTCACTTTCTGGGGGCAAGACTTGATTGCAAGAGGGACTTTACCTAACAAATACAATCAGTGTAACCTGGCTTATTGTACCCTCAATGAATCCCCCCCAAAACAAATAACACATATACAAACCAGAACATATTAGATTTTAAAATGAACCATGGTGTGTATATTGCCTCATACCATAATGTGAAAATTATGCTTCCATAATTTTGTAAAAATTCATTTTGTAAAATTCCTTTGTCATATTTATTATGAAATAAACAATTTCACATAATTATAATAAAAAAAGAGCACTACTAATGATTACTGGTGTCAGGTAATAAGGACCCAGGAGTGAATGTGAAGGAATATTTTATGGTAAGTGAGAATGACTTTAATGAATACCATACAACAAATAAGTTTATTCAGATGCATTGTTAATAATAAAAATGTAAAAACAACTTTGGGTCACCTTTGGAGGTGATTAAGAAACCAATACTCTCTGGTTCAATATTGATAAAGAAAAATATTCAGGCATTTTCTTTCCTTCACATTTCAAACTGTACTACAGTGTAAGCAGATAGGAAGCAAGGGAAGTTTCTTTACAGAAATATCATAACTGATGAATAAAAGATTACAGAATATGAATATTTTTAAGTCCCTGATGAAATAATTAATCTATAAAATGATCACAAATAGTGGCTACATTCACACAAAGAAAGACAACTGGGTCTTATTGAGTGTTTTAGCATCTATATTCATTAGTGATATTGGTCTATAAATTTTCTTTTCTTGTTGGGTCTTTCCCTGGTTTGGGGAATCAAGGTGATGTTTGCTTTGTAGGATGTGTTAGGTAATATTCCTGCTTTTTCTATATTTTGGAAGAGGTTTAGTAATATAGGTACTAGTTCTTTAAAGGTTTGGTAGAATTCTGACATAAAGCCATCTGGTCCTGGGCTTTTCTTTTTAGGGAGATTTTGTATAGCTGATGCTATTTCAGGACTTGCCCTTCATGATCAGAACACTTAAGAAAAATGGTATAGAAGAGACATTTCTTAAACTAATAGAGGCCATCTACAGCAAACCCACAGCTAATATCGTATTGAATGGAGTTAAATTGAAATCACTTCCACTTAGATCAGGAACCAGGCAAGGTTACCCATTGTCTCCATTGCTCTTTAACATTGTCATGGAAGTTTTAGCCATTGCAATTAGGGAAGAAAAGGCTATCAATGGTATCCACATAGGGTCAGAAGAGATCAAACTTTCAGTCTTCCCAGATGATATGATCATATATCTGCAAAATACTAGGAATTCTACTACAAAACTTTTAGAAGTGATCAAGGAATATAGCAATGTCTCAGGCTACAAAATCAATACCCATAAATCTGTAGCCTTTATATACACCAACAATAACCAAGCCAAAAAAACAGTCAAGGACTCTATTCCTTTCACAGTAGTGCCAAATAAGATGAAATATTTGGGAGTATACCTAACAAAGGATATGAAAGATCTCTATAAAGAGAACTATGAAACTCTTAAGAAAAGAACTTCTAGAAAATCCCCTGTGGACGGGCCTACATTGTTTTTCACCCTACCTTCTTCCCCTGCTACCCTTATTTACCCTTCACCTTTGGGCCCTGTATCCCCAAAAAAAGGTTAGAGGCAGTTAAATCAGGTC
>CAUYPK010047705.1:0-110789 GCA_963574355.1 Loris lydekkerianus
TGGTCCTTTCCTCATAGTCTTGTGGTATAGTTGGGTTATAGCCTTCACGTGAAAGCTATAGTTTAGCTTCATAGTAGGGCTGAGTACATTGGATACTTTTTCTTCCGTTCCTGGGATACTTTGCTAAGGAGAATATGCTCCATCCATGTAAACATGAAAGAGGTAAAGTCTACATCTTTCTTTAAGGCTGCATAGTATTCCATGGTATACATGTACCACAATTTGCTAGTCCATTCGTGGGTCGATGGGCACTTGGGCATCTTCCATGACTTAGCAATTATGAATTAGACCACTGCCATCTTGATAGCACCATGCTGCCACCTGAGTAGCACTGCAGCAGCTGCCACAGTCACTGAGGGAGGGTTCCAGCCACTTTGACTCCCTGGAAGAGTGCCACACATCACTCGGGCCCTGCCAGCCTCTAGGATCCAAGCTGCTGCAACCAGTGGAGCCACCTTGTGACCAGCTGTGGTCCTGCAACATTCCACAGCACTGACCAAGACTACTGTTCTATTCAGATTCCTGCCAAGTTCCCACACCCTGCATACATGCCTACCAAGTTTGGATGACTAGCCCTGCCACCAGCTTGATTCTGTGATGCACCCAGGCACCTGCAAAGGTCCAATAGCATAACCTGCCAGATGAGATTGCATGACACATGTAGGTGGCTACCAAGGTCCCATGACCCATCCTGAAGCTTGCACTTGAACACAGTCCTGCCACATATCCAGTCACCTTCCAAGCTCCTGCAACCTGCCTGGGCACTTGTCAAATTCTCACAACCCCCACCACAAGGTACCTGCATCTCACATACCAACATTAACACTCTATGTAAATGGTGTTAATGCACTACTTAAAAGACACACATTTATTGGCTAAATGCATGAAAAAAAACACAGCCTAAATATCTGATATCTCCAGGAAATACATCTAACCCACAAAGACACACACAGATTCAAGGTAAAGATATGGGGAAAAAAATAGTCTATGTAAAGAAAACCAAAAGCAAACAGGTAAAGTATCTGAATAGAATTTAAATTAACAATGGTTAAAAAAAGACAAAATGGGTTATTACATATGGCAAACGGAGCAAATCAACAATAAGACACAATCCTAAACATATATGTATCTAACACAAGAGGTCCCAGATTCATAAAGCAAATTCTATAAGCTCTAAACAAAGAAATAAAGCAGTAGCATCTTAATTGCCTGAGACTTCAACACCCCACTAATAGAACTGGACAGATCATTGAAGCAAAATATAAACCAAGAAACACTGGACTTTAACAAGACTGTAGAACAAATGGAAATAACAGACACAGAACATTCTACATCAAATCTATATAACAAACATTCTTCTTATGAGCACATGAGACATTTTCCATCTTCATACACGTCTATAAACACAAACACACGCATACACTCTTCTAGTGATTAATGAATCTCATTATCCAGATTATTTTAGAATAGAGCAGAGGCAGTAAGTATATATGAAGCAGATATAATTAACATTTTGAAAGGAGTATCCTAAAATGTAATGTTTAAAAATTTTTTCTCCTTAAAGGTATTTTGGATGACAGTACTATTTTCCTTGAATTAACCACAAACTAATTCACTGAGCCACCTGACTGTCTAATTAATCTTGTAATTAATGGGATTCCTTCTAATTGAAAAAAGTTTATTTCTCTCATTATGCTACTAATAGCTTTGTGGTTTTTATAAATAAATGAGGACATACCATTCACATACATCCCTAAAAGAAGAAAGACAGGCAATTTAAAAGCAATAAAGCAATCTTCTTTTGGGCTCTTTCTATCATCTGAGAAAAGTTGAAGTTCACAATTTGTGGCTGCTATGTGAGTAGTTGTTTTTCTTTTATCTGCTTTTCACCTCTGCACACAGATCTGTCGTCCTTGAGCCACACAGCAATTTAGTTGCTTTTTGCTATTCCTGGTAATACAGACTTGTTTTTCTATTGCACCCTCCAAAGCTCAGTGTGAAACATTTATCCTACTTAAGGATGACAATGTAGATCCATGAAGGATCTGGTCCATAGTGAGGGGAAATCCTGACTCCTTGTTTTCCCTGGTAACTTCCATGGCAGTATTCTCCCTTCAATATTTTAATAACATTTTTTTCACATATGTTTACTGCTTCAAATTATCAATTTGCATTCTGCTCCAATCTAAAATTATTTTTCTTTCTCATCCACATCTCACGTCTCTATGTCGGAGATGTTTACATAATAATTTCTGCATTTCCAGTATGTACAGATGAATTGTGTCATTTATTTCTATCAATTTATGATGTTAATATGTCCTGGAAGGTGTTTGACATGAAGGATTCCACTGAGATGTAAATTTTTGAGTTGACATTCACACTGACTCAGAGAATTGTCCTTTTTAAAGCACATAGCTAGCTTAGACTCAGATAGTTTAGCATCATCCTAAATTCTCTGTTGTTTGATTCCTTTCTAAATAATTTTTCATCTACCAAACAAGAATACAAAACAGAAGAATGTGTTTTCTAAGCAGTAACTGTTGAATCACTTGAGTGATATTATTCGATCATAATTCATGACGATGCAAGTCATTGTCAAGTGCTTATAATTTGCCTGGCACTACGCAAAGTAGTTACATCTCACAATAATCTCACAGAGCAAATAACATCACTATCTCCATTCAGTGTTCAGAAATGCTGAATCCTCCAATGGAAAAAGAATTTGCTCAAGGACATACCAGGCTCAATCCAACTTCTTATTTTGAATGGTATGTTATTTCTTTGATAATTCCTCTTAGAAATTTCCATAATGGACATAGCAAAAATCTTGTGTAAATTATATCATTTAAATTAAGTATTAAAAATACAGTGGAAAAAGATATGGGAGGGAGAATTACATTGCATTCACATGGTAGCTCCTTTTTACTTTTTATTTATTTATTTTTAAAAAAATAAATTTATTTTTAAAAAAATAAATAAATAAAAGCTCCTTTAAAAAAAAAAATCATTTTTAACCATTTAGATGTAGCCAGTTTAGGAGCCAAGGTATACAGTCTTCAGAATCTTTTTGCTTAAGATTTATATGTGTATTATGTCCCTAGCATGCTAGCTCTGAGACTTATCTTTGTTTTCTGAAGTGAGTTATTTAGAATCCATCAGCTTCAGTTTCTTCACCTGAAGAAAGTAAGTGGAGAAATTTCAAGGGTTTTATGAAGATTAAATGAGATCATGGTTTTAAAATGCTCCCCAAATTTTCCAGCACCTACTAATCCTTCCATAAATCATATCTACAGGAGTGGTATTTTGTTCATGTTGTCACCCAATTCCTTGGCTTTCTTTTTTTTTTTTTTTCCTACTATCATTTTGTCATGGGGACACAGAGGAGATGGATGTTAGTATGTTAGCATGTTGGCATGCTATGTGGATGTTAGCATGATATCACGTTAAGGACACTGGTATGAGGGAGATAGGACCTCACCCTCTTCAGGTTTCCACTGACCCATTACACCTCAGAGAACATCCCCAAGGTTCCCCTAAGCTTCAGTTCTCCCATTTGGAAAGATAAGGTAGGTACAATGATTTCCGATAACAAATATTAAGATCTAAGACAAACTTCACAGGTTAAAGGCCTACTCAGCCATAGGCACAAATTTGGAAGTCCTCAGGGCTACTCTCACTTCTGACCAGTTGGCTAAAGTTTCAGGGGTCTCTCCTACTACCAGGTTAATATGCTTGAAAGACTCACAGAGCACAGGAAAGCACTATTTTTATGATTATAATTTTATTATGTCAAAAAAGGATGCAAATCAGAATCAGCCAATGGAAAAGACTCATAGGGCAAGGTCTGGGAAGATCTTGATCACAAAGCTTTCATCGTTCTCAGGGATGCATTCCCTTCCTGGCTCTTTGATGTGTGACATTATGCAAAGTATTGCCAACCAGGGACTTCCATCTCAGCTTTGGTGTTCAAAATTTATGTTGGGATTTTGTCATATAAGTATGACTGATTTAGTAACAAGCCACAGAGTTGGACCCAGTCTCCACAGAGGTCAGCCTGCTATCAATGAGCTGAAATCTCCAACCCTCTACTCACCACCTTGATCTTTCTGTTGTGACCAGCCTTCATCCTGAGTCATTTCCTTAACATAAAATATCTAGGGGGCAGTTGTGAGTTGCTTTATTAGCATATACTGTCAGATCTGGTCCCACCATGAACCACAAAGGCACCTTGAAAAATTTCAAAGATTTAGAGTTTACCTCCTAAGAAGTAGAAACTGAGGCTAGCCAAATTTTTTATTACACAGTAGATGACTTAAAATATGCTCTTTCGGAATACACAGAGTGTCTATTTCCTAACTCACACACATGTTCTTCAAATGCGGCATTCAGGAATAGATATATGTATGTATATGTACACACACACACCTATATATATGTGTGAAACTTTAGCCAAACCCCTGAAACTTTAGCCAAAATGGACAGCATTCTTCATTAAGATATATATGTGTATATGTGTATATATGTGTGTGTGTGTGTGTGTGTGTGTGTACACTCTAAATTGCACATTATGTGTATATTGTAATGTGTAATTTTAAATTGCACATATGTGTATACATGTGTGTGTGTGTATATGTACATTTTAAATTGCACATGAACTTTATGGCCACCCTGTGTGTGTATGTAGTATGTATGTATGTAAGTGTATATATATACTTTTTTTCCTTTTTTCTTTATTTTAGAGACAGAGTCTCACTCGAATGCTTAGGCTGGAGTGCAGGGACATGGTCATAGCTTACTGTAGCTTTGAACTTCTGTCCCCAAGGTATCCTCCTCCATTGGCTTCCTAAAGTTCTTATACATGTGAGCTCCTGTGCCAAACTAGAAATATATTTTTAATGGAATAATTAGAAAAATGAAAAGCAAAAAAGTCTGTATTAAGGGAAAGTTCTATCTTCTATGATTATCTTTCACAAAGTGGGCAGAGATGAAAAAATGACTCTGGTATCAGAAATGTTTTGGCTGGAAAGAAAAAGTCCCTAGAAAAGTTGGCAATGAATAAATGTGTCTAATACCTTATTATTTATTATTGACAGCTTCAACTACATTCCATTATTAACTCCTGAATCAATCACATTCATAATCCTTTTAATGGTCTACCAACAATCTGGGAACGATAGTAGATCATGAAGCTTGGTTCCTTTCACATCTTTCATTGCTAAATATTGTGATCTGATCCCTTTCCCATACTGATTATTGAGCAGCAATAGAACTTACACATATCAGACAAAAAAAAAAAAAAAAAAACACCCACACACACACCACACAACACAAGACACAAAACTTAAGCATATTGCTGTTTTGTGAGCCATTTCTGAAAAATATAAGCTACGTGTTTCAGAAAAAGAAATATTTTAAGCAGCTTGGTGCCAGCCACATACACCTGAGCTGGCAGGTTCAAATCCAGCCCAGGCCTGCCAAACAACAAGGGCTGCAACCAAAAAATGGCCAGGTGTTGTGGCAGGCGCCTATAGTCCCAGCTACTCGGGAGGCTGAGGCAAGAGAATTGCCTAAGCCCAGGAGTTGGAGGTAGCTGTGAGCTGTGATGCCATAGCACTCTACCAAAGACAACAGCTTGAGGCTCTGTCTCAATATAACATAGTAAAAAGCATAATATAGTAACTTTCTTTTAGCCCCATACAGTCATATATTAAATCATGACATCCTTTCTATTTTTTACTATCTAAAGGTGTCTTCTTGGTTTCTTCCCCAGCTTGTCAGTAGAATATTACCCTCCTTGAAGAGCAAATGAGCAGTGAGAAGGGGTTATTTTTTGTGATAAGTGATTAATACTACAAAGGAAATGGACAGCATTCTTCATTAAGACAATTAAATAAAGTGTAATGATTTCCCACGTGTACTATTGCATGTTTGTGGTGGTTTCTACAGAGGCACAAGGGATTAAGAAACATTCTCTGCATTATTTCTTAAGACAGAATAATCTTTAGTTATTACATAATCAGAACTTTTTAAATGTCAGTTAGCACTTTAATGGAGTGATTGTGAGATACTAAGATACTATATGGAACCAAATAAAACTAAAACATCATACTCCCTTTTTTAAACTTTTTTTTTTAGCTAATTTGTAGCCAGGCTAGATTAGGCTAAATCTTAGCAACAGAGAAATGTGGATTAATTTATTTTCTTGGGACTCAGCTTTTGTTGAAGAGCTCAACCTGATCCATGATTTATGTAAGTCAGGGGCATTCAACTTTTTGGCTTCTCTGGGACACTTCTAAGAGAAGTGTTGTCTTAAGCAACCCATAAAGTACACAAACACTAATGAAACCTGATGAGAAAAAAAAGTTCATGCATAATTTTCATGATACCTACTACCACAGATAAGCAAAAATGTCCTCACATAATAATCAAAATTATTCAGCTGCCCATTCTAAGACTCTAAAATCATGGTGCAGGTCCCAAGTTTGGAATCACTAACATAGAAAATGCACATTAGGCCAGGCAAGGTGGCTCATGCCTGTACTCCCAGCATTCTGGGAGACCAAGGTGGAAGAATCCCTTGAGCTCAGGAGCCCTAGATCAAACAAGCAAGAGCAAGGCCCCTGTCTTTAGTAAACATAGCAAAATTAGCTGGGCATTGTGGCAGGTACCTATAGTCCCAGCTATTCAGGAGGCTGAGGCAAGAGAATCTCTTGAACCCACGAGGTTGCTGTGAGCTAGGCTGACACCATAGCACTCTAGCCTGGGCAACAGAGTGAGACTATCTTAAAAAATAAAATAAAGTAAAATAAAATAAACATATCTAAATAATAAAACATCTTTGGAGATTTTTTACATTTCTTATTATAAAAGTAAAAGAAAATTAGGCAACATAAAACTAGTGAGATATTCATTGTTGTATTTGAGAAACTAATGCATAGCACATCAAAGAAATATTTCCCTTCACCTGTAATTTTTCTTCTGGGGGGTTCTGTTTTCTTTTGAGACATTGTAGAAGCCATGCTAGGATTAAATAATAATAAAAATAGAGAAGGGACTATATTCACTTTTATTATGAAAATTAATTGATAGGAAAATAGAAAACAAGGTTTGGGTCCTTCCAATCTTGGCTGCTGATGGCAGGGCAAGGCGGTGACCAAATGTGAAGTGCGGCAGGCAATGTGGTGTGGAAGTAGCCTTACTAATGAAATAAGAATGCTTAAATTTCTAAATAACATTAAGCACCTAACATTGCAATGGTACATTGAAATATCGTGTGACACCAAGTCACCATGAGCACATGTAACATCTAATGATGTCAATTCAACTGTTTGCGTCTGGAAGCCATACACCACTGTAAAACTAAGCCATGCACGTGTACAAATAGCAAGAGCATACCTATGTTTATTTTATGTGACATTGGGACATGACATTGTGGTCTATAAAATTTACCCTCAAGAATCACACAACCAAGTTCCCTCAAAAAAATCACAAAAATATCTCATAGGTAAGAGTAAGTTTTAACTCAATTTGATGATGTTAACATTTTCTAAGTACTTGATCTTAAGGATCCTACTCAGCTATTCCTTCTTGGTGAATATCTTATGAAATTGGCACACACACATGTATTATACAGGTGTGTGACACAAAATGTTCTAAGAGTTTGGGGTGAACTAAGGACTTATTATTCTTCCTCTGTGCTGTCAGAAAATCCTTCACAAAAGATGAATCTTGAGGATAGAAGTGTCTGCCTAAGCCAAGCGAAGGATGAAAGGCAATTCAGTGAGAGTTAACCTGTGAACAGCATGAAAATAAGATATCAAAGAATGAACCACTAGCTCATATAAGAAGTGAAGATAAAGTTGGCACAACCAGAAACTAGGATAGATTGAGTTAAAATAAATGCTGCCCAAGGAACATGTAAGAATACAAAGGAGGAAAACAGTGATATGGAGAAGTCTTTGCTACTAATTAGCTCCAAGACTAAAAGGTAGAACTGCCCACTTCTCCCATCTCCCATCTGCAGGTTCACAACCTTTCCATGTGTTGTTTCTGGGGCTGTCATGTTTGGACTCGCCTATAACAGCCGTGCAATGCATTCATTGGGTTGATCGTGAAACGGAATGAAGCACCACACAGAAGCTCCCCCACGCCCTTCCTTCTGTATCTCTGCCTTTCTGCCTGTTCTGCAGCCTCAGCCAATTACTTTCTCTGTCCCCAAGCTCACTTTGAACTTTCCTATTTCTGGACACAATTCCTCCCTGGCGTACTCTGTTCACCTCCTGTCTCAGAGTCAACTTTCCTAAGACTGACTGTATTTAAAGCCTTTTCAAAACACCAAAACAGAGATTAATCTTTCTTTGTCCTTTGACATTTGTCAAAATAAATATCTATTGTTGCATCTCCTTCAACAGATCATTGTCACCCTTCTGTCTAGCTAGTCTGTATTTTCCTCATAGGCCATAAACCATTCAGGAGTGGTCACCGTGTCTGGATTCCTAATGGTCTCTACAACCATGTTATGCGACATAATAAATGCACAACATATATTTGGTCAATAAAATTTAAACTGCAAAAAATAAAATTATTGAAGCATAGTTGTATAATAATTTGATTTTTTGACATGTAAGAAAGCCTTTTATAATACATATCAAGCTTTATTCTAGACGTTTACAAAAACGGAAACATGCTATCAGTTAATTGGATACAAAATATTCAGGTACAAAGCTTATCTTTCTTGACATTTCCAACTATAAATTCTTTTTCCATTTTCAAAGCCATAAACTGTCTTCTTTGATAGCTTGTCCAACCAGAAGGTTTTACTACATAATTTCACACTCCCTTTTGTTGATGTACCTAGATAAGTTATTGCTTTATGAGTTATAGCCTATTAACAGGGATTCATATTGAGCAACTTCTTTTGAATAAAACATTCCTGGTAAAATGCAGATACTGCATTATTGGTAAAGCACCAAGGAAATATATCACTTCTGAAAAAAAGAAAATCTACGCTAACCACATCCTTTTTGCTTCTAGGGTCAAATGCCTTTTAACTAGTTAATAGCTGTTCTCTAGAACTCTGCTTTCTGCCTCTGTTTTGTCCCTCTATAAGATTTAACTTTGAAAATATCTACAATATTAATGTGCTGTTTAATTTTTTAATTTGGGATTATAAAGTTCGAAAGTGAATCTGTTTTTTTCTCCTCCAGTCCTTTCATTTAAAGTGATAATGGGTTATCTTTATTATTTCGTTCAGTGATTAATAAATCATTTGTTTGAGTCAAAACTAGAGTATCAATGAGATGAGAATCTATAAAATAAAATTATCTTCATAATAATGAGTTGCCCCACTCTGACATGAATCTAATCATCTTTGGTTTGGGGAGTTAGTGTATTTTACCTGAGAACAGCAATGCTTATGAATAGCAATTGTTTTCCTAAGAGCACAAATTTGACAAAGAGAAGAAAAATCATATTGAGCAAAAAGTCAAAAGAGCTTGACTTCTATTCAGGACTTGTGCCAGATTAATTTTGCTTCCTGTGGTTTTGTTTCTTTGTTTCTAAAATGAGGTTGGACCTGATGTTTAGGGCTCTTTTCTGCTGGAATACTTGATGATTTCTAGGAAACAGACCTTCTTCAGTATAAAATGACTCTTTTTTTTTTTTTTTTTCATTTCTTTATTGTTTATTGTTGGGGATTCATTGGAGGTACAATAAACTAGGTTACACTGATTGCATTTTTTAGGTAAAGTCCCTCTTACAATCGTGTCTTGCGCCCAAAAGGTGTGGCACACACCAAAGCCCCACTCCCCTCCCTCCTTCCCTCTCTTTGCTCTTCCTTTCTGATTTCATTTCTTTTTTTTTTTCTTTCTTTTTTTCTTTTTTTAAGCAGGAACTCAACTTTATTGCGTCAAGCAGCCACTTATATAGAGCGTGGGGGAGGGGTGGGGAAAGAAGGCGGGGGATGAGGTGCGTGACAGGGTTGGGCCAATGGCATGGTACCACGTTGGTTGTATCTAGGTAGAGGCAGTTTTAGGCCGAGCCTTGCTGAGTCATTGCTATGTGGAAGTAGCTTGATGGATCTACTTCTAGTCCGGCTGGGGAAGTTGCACTAGGCCTCAGGCATATGGCAGGGCCAAAAAATTCCCTCTTTTGTAAAACGACTCTTAATAAACCAGGTTTGCAGATATCTACCTGATTATCCAGGCTTTCCTGATATATTTATTATTCAACAGTTTTATACAACTGGCAACCCATATTTATTACAATAGCTAGCTATTATATCTGACATATATGAGACAAAATTTATTTTTCCAATGATCTGCTCTAATCAGTCTAGCTTAAAAATCTTCTAGCAGAGATATTTAGCAATTGAGTAGTATGGTGTCCTCTTATTTTCTATAATCTTCCTCAAACAGGGAATCTAAGAAACTTGGTTCATTGTTTTAAGCCCTTGGCAGTTTCAAAAACACCATTTTAATATTGTAGAAAAATTCCACAATATCCAGCTGACCTATCTGTGTTTGCTCCTATTTGTATCTGCATTGCCAAACAATACTAACGGGACCTTCTAGCCTATGGATGTCAATGAAGTCCCATGTTCTTCAATAAACCAAAAGTCCAATTCTTTTTACCTATAAATCATCTCCTTCTTGCCCTTACTACTGCCTCAGTTTTTCACACATAGTGTTCTCATGTATGACCTTAAACATACATGTAGTCCCTTAAACAATTCTCATTTGTTTGCCTAAATGAAAGTCAGCTATAATCATGATAACATAGGGGTGTTTTTAAATTCTTTTTCTATTTTTATACTCTTGCTTTACTTAATCCATGTTTATGGCAATCTCTGCTCTTCAGGAAGCTACTATAAGAACAAATCTTCTAGATTCTCATGCCACAATTATTTTGGGTTCATGTAAAAATAGACAGAATTCCCCCATTCAATAAGGAGTCATTTTTTATCATCTGATGTAGTAAATAATACCTCAATGTCCAGAGACTGACAAAATATTTTATGAAGGTGGAGTCTTCAACTTCAAGACCATCCTTTTTCTTTGAAAGACATCAAATTCATTCTAAATGGGGACATTCTAAATGAGGACACCAATCCTCCCACTATCTTCCACTCTCCATTTTGATTGCTCTGCTCCAAGCTCAGATGAGGCTGGGACGGGGGAGACCTACTTCCATCTCATTTTTTAGTTCCCCAAACCTAAACTCCTCCTGTGTGTTAATTCACTTTGGACTCAGTTAGGAACCTCTGCTGCTGGAAGTTCTAGTGGCTTTTCTCAATAATGGTCCATTAGAAAGAATTCCTTAAATGTCCCCATGAACATGTCACTGGAAGAATCTCTCAAAATCCATATAAGCAGCTATATATTTTATGTCTTCTAAAAATTAACTTGGTCCAATTGTAAGGTGTCTAGGATTATATTTTATAGTGAGTGTACCTAAATTGTAACTTTTGCTAGATAAAACAGCAGAGTAACCACACATCTAGCCAGTGACTTTACATTAAGGGACTTTACCAGAGTCCAAATAGCTTTAAAACTAAGTCAAGGGAAAAAAAAATAAAAAAAAAGGGGTCCACTGAGGACCAGAAAATGACAGACAACAGTGCTACATGCAAACTATTTTGTAATTTAGGGTTTAAGAACTATCACTAAAACTTACTGGCTCTACGGACTTATAAAATGTGATCTACTTTTCTAAGTTCCTTTTATTTATTTATAAAATGTAGATAATGACGTCTACAGTCCCGTTTGCCCAGATTATTAAACAAAATAATAAAGTGTTTTGTGAATTGTAAGTAGTCATATAGAATTATTTTACCCTTTTTTACATAATTATTGATTTATTTTACTATCTGCTTTCAACTCACAAAAGGCAAAACAGAGAAAAAGAAGGAAAATGAGAACAAAAGAAATATTTGTAGTGAAACACGAAATTATTTTCAAAGAAATGCCAACTGACCACCCAACAGTGGAGAAGGTGATAGTAACAACAACGTGGATAGATTATATTGAACTGTAATAACACAAAGGATATTCATAATGTTAATCACCCAATATCAACAAAGAGTCAACCAATGCTCTGTGCTAAGGAACACAATGAAGTTACCTATGTACGAAAGCTTTGTGTAAAATGAAAATTTAAAGAGACAGATTTAAGTTACCTGAAGAATTTAATTATGTGAATTCCCCAAACTTTTGATTAAAAGAGGTCTCATCAAATCTAGTTCTTAACAATGCATCACCTTTTAAAATCTTCTAAGGAAAGAAAGTTGGAATTTCACTGAAATCAGAATTTACAGGGTATTTGTTCACTGATATTGTACATGATTTTTAGAGAGAAATTGCTTTGTTGTACCATATAAAAGTAAATGAATTGGATAGACATAAAAGTCTAAGTAAATGCAGAGCAGATGAAAGTGTGGAAATGAGCCCACTCTGCCTATTTCTCAATCGAGGTAAAGTGGGTTTCTTCATTTTTATCTGAAATATTTAATTGAATATTGATGGTTTCTCCCTTGGTCGGAAAACAATACCCTACCTTAAAGAAGACAGCTGAAAAAGGAGTGAGAAGTTAATTCCCTTCACTAGAGAAAAATTTAGACATTTTCATATAGTTTATTTATTCAAACATTGACCAATACTTGCCAGCCCTGAAATAGTCTTTTAGGTGTGTGTGTGTGTTTACAAAATGGTTAAAATCCACCAAGTACAGTGCTGTAAGCCTATAGTCCTTGTGGAGGCCGAGGCAGGAGGACCTCTTTGTTACTGGAATAGGTAGGTCCTTGGTGATGGGGATTTGAAGATTGAACCCATGGACTACAGATCAGTGGTAAGATGGGATTTATTAGATAGAAAGGAATACAGAAGGTATAAATAGCATAAGGGAAAAATCCAAGTGGGAAGTCTTCTCATGGGTCCTTTATCTAGAGGTATTAGGTCTTTAAAATTACATTTGGCCAGGGCTTAGTAGATGGGAGACATCTTTTCAGCGTTAATGAACCTATTAAAAAATAAATGAATGCTGTCCTTCCACCTGGGGGCAAAACAGCAGGGCATTCCCTTCAGAAGACACCCAGCTGCTTACATGAAATTGCCTAAGCCTAGGAGATTGGGGTCCCCATTCAGCTCTTAATGGGAGGTAGCAAATTCTGTATCATCTTGAGTCCAGAAGTTTGAGGGTATAATGTACTATGATCAACATAAAGACTCCATTTCTAAAAAGACAAAAAACAAACAAAATAGCAAAACCCTTTGTAAAAAGAAGTCTAGTGTTTAATACGTTTTTCAAGATTTTTCAGCGTGAGAAGGTTAAAAGCATTATTACAGAACACTTCAATAAACAATGGTTTAGAGTGTAAGTATCTTAGAGATAGACTTTACAAGGTCTGCCCGTAAGTATCCAGCCATGTTATATGTTCATATTACATGGATGGATACTTTCTGGATAACTCTTATAAAGTTCATGAAAGAAATGATGGAAAAAATAAATTTGAAAAAGATGATTTGTGACAGGTCATGTGAAAAATTGAATATTAGGCTATATTCATTTTCATATAAATATCTATTATGTTATTATTACAGAACCCTTGGAATATTTTGTCTAAATAAAATGGAAACCAATTGGGAGATATTGAATAAAGCCCAAACTGCATCATGTCAGTACTATGGAGAAATAAGCTAGCTGGCGTAAAAGGGGTTAGATTAAAGAAATCTGGGAGAAATGGAAATCAGCCTAGAGCTCTTATGATTTCCTAAGGAAGCAGTGAGGGCAGGTCCTTTTAAGTAATAGCTGAAGAAATGAAGAAGAAGTAATAGCTGAAGAAATGAAGAAGAAGTAATAAACCTCCCCTTCTCTCACCAGTACTGCCAAATCAGCAGAATTTGGCACCTTGTTAGATATCAGACTTTCTATAAAGGTGATGAAAAAGGTTGTACTAATACTTCAAGAATGGATGACTGGAAATGGTAACTCTACTGTAGTTTATATCTAACCTCATTAAAAACTTTATGGTTGATATAAAAGGTGTGATTTTTAAGGAACTACAAAGTAAATAAAAATCTCTGTGATATGACCATATTGATTATTTCCAAGGCCCTTCATTGTAGTATAAATTTGTTTGCATCCATCAGCCTCTGGTGGGTCTTAGCTTAATGTGTAAAATGGCATTTGAAATGCATGTATTAATTTTAGTTAGAAAGCTCTGTAAGATCTTAGTCGACCAAAATAGTACAATTTTGATTTTTTGTTTTGAGAAATATTTATACCCACTATTGTTATTTATATATCACTTATACATTTTCTTATGAAATATGAAAGATTTTATAGCAGCACTTAAAATAGCTTCTGCCAAGTTATTTGAAATATCACGTCTAAGCCATTTTCTTCTAAAATCAAATGCTTGTTTAATACTACAATTAAGAGATTCTGTTTCCCTCTTGGGTACAGTACTCCTTTTTAATGTCTTGCTCTGCTTTCATCTTTTCTTTTGCAACTGAGTAGATGAAAAAAAAATCAGACTTGAGAGCTAAGGGGAAAAAAAGTTTTTGCAGGGAGACATGAGTTGTCAATTCTCATAAAAGCAGTTCCTCTAGATAGAGGAAAGTCTTCCTTTAAAGTTCCCTGATTATGATTGGCCTTTAATTCAAAATACTCTTTATTCCAAAGAATCATATTTTGGGGTGAAATTTTCTTAGCTTCTTCATCTCCCAAGTAGTTGGGACTACAGGCGCCTGCCACAATGCCCGGCTATTTTGTTGTTGTTGTTGTTGTAATTCTCATTGTTTGGCAGGCCCAGGCTGGATTCAAACCCATCAGCTCCGGTGTATGTGGCTGGCGCCCTTAGCCACTGAGCTATAGGTGCCGAACCATATTCCCTCATTTTAGAGAAAGGAGGGAAATAAGAAATACGGGTAATTCTTTTGAAGGGCAATAAATGATTACTAGGCAAGAAAAATAGATATTAAGAGAATGAATGGATAAAGGCAACAGACTGACTTGTAAAGGATTCTATTTAGAAATTCAATTAACCTGAGAGAAAGGTATTATTATCTTTAAAAAAGGTTGGGCCAAGTCTAGTTGCATTCTTGATCTTCTTCCCTGAAATATATGTGATAACAGGGAGGGGAAGAAAAGATAATTGTTTTTCTTGTTGGGGGTCATCTGGTTGTTATGATTCTGTTGATTTCTAAGGGACTTTAATTCATAATGTGCTTTATAACATGGAGTCATATTTTTGGATGAAATTCCCTGAGCTCCTTTAGTAACCTTAAAAGCTACTAATGTAATAATAAAAATTAAATGTTAAATCATTAAAGGATATAGAGGAATAAAATGTTAAAAGTACCATAAACAAAAGAAGTCTTGGGTTACTTTCTCTAAATGAATGTAAATATGAACAATATATAAGGTTGCAATTTCACACATGTAAACACACAAATACACTCCACACATGTTCACGTATATATGAATACATTATTTTATTAAAAATAAATCATAAAGTTATGAAAAGGCAAGGCATAGACTGGGAAAGACATTTATAATATGAAAATCTAGAAAGTACTTATTCCAACTACTTACAAAGAGCTTCTTTAAATCATTAAGAACAAAAAAATCTGATTTTAAAATTAACAAAGGTCCTAAGTAACTATTTCACAAAAGATGATATTCAAGCAGTCATTAAGTATATGAAGAAGAATGCATCACTATTATTCACTAGGGAAATGAAAATTTAAAGTGAGATATTAATACATAACCACTGGATGACAAAAACTAAAAAAAAAAAAAATACTAACAATACTAAGTGTTGTTTGTGTTATAGAGAAACTAGAATCCTCATACATTGCTAGTGAGAGTATATACTGATGAAGATATATTAGAAAATTAGTAATATATTCTAAAGCTGATTATATGCCAACCCTTTGGTGTTGTATTTCTACTTGGAGATACATTTCCAAAAGAGTGGAGTGTGTATGTTCACCAAAGGGTACAGAAAGGATGTTACTGAAAGTTTTTGCCTGGACATGGAAACACGTCCAACATCCATCTAGGAAACAACAGAAAGAATACATCATACATTGGGATACTCTGCCATAATAAAAAGAATGCAATATTGCTAAATGGAGCAAATAGATTGATCTCACAGACTAACAATGAGAAACTGAAGGTGAACACCAAACATTATTGGTTGTTATGTATGATTCCATTTATATGAAGTTCAGGGATAAACAAAACTGAGGACAAAGCTGCTTTTGGGGAAGTATGAGTTGTTGATTTAATACAGGGATAAGGCATAAAAGAAAGAAAGGTCAAGGAAGTCTGCATACAGCCGTTTCCACTCACGCCTGACCCTGACCACCCCAAACAAGAAACTCAAGTTGACAACCCAGGATCACCCAGGATGGATGAATTACTAAGCCAGATGCCTCACAAACTGCTCATGCTTGCCTTTCTGTGATAGCAGTTTCCCGTTAACCTTTATGGCCCAACCTCAAGACAATGCTACTTTCCAACAGGGTTTAGAACATTTAGAAACATTACAATTGCCTCATGAGAAGTCGCCCTCCTACTCAGGAAGAGACCCCCACTCTGCCTGTAGAGTAGAACCTGTTGTCTGTCTCTCTTAATAAACTTTCTGTCTCTTGTGTTGGGGGCCTAAACCCTTCCCCCTCCTACACCTCCTCCTCCTCTCCTTCTAGAACAAAAGGTCTACCTGGCCCCACCTCAAGAGTTCTATGGAAGGAACCTAGCCCAGCAGAACCTTCCAGCAAACTGTGGACTCTTCCGTCCCTCTGCCTAGTGTAAAAACAAGCCTCCAACCAGCATTGATGCAGACACCATCTTTGCCCAAGTGGGTCTTTATCCTCTTTCATTAAACTTGACCTGAACCACTCCCTGTCTTGTCTCTGGGGACACTGCTGAACCCCTTTCAATGAGTTGGCTCACTCTTGAATTCTTTGTTGTTGTTGTTGTTACTTTAACATGCATTAATTTAAAAAATAATAATAAAGGAGAGGGGAAGTTTTTAATGTCATTCAGAATAACTATTTCCTGGTATAAAAAGACATTGTAAAACAATAACTTTCTAAAAAACATACATCATACAATCAGTTTTAAAAAGTTTCATTGAATGTTTCAAATCCCTGGGAACAAATCATGTAATAATCATTTTGGTCGATTTTTGCCTGAATAACACAATATCACACAAGTTAACGAGGCAGGCTTTGTGCAGAAAGCACTTATGCCCGGAGCCAAAACCATAGTTTCTGAGGAGAGCTTCCCCCAAGAAAACAGGGCTCTCTGTAAAGAGCTAAAATGATTCTGTGCATTTTTGTGCATATGAGGAAACTTCCAGGCCTCTGGAGTCTGTGGCAGCTGTGCACCCAGTGGCATAGCCCTGCAGAAACCAAAGCCAGCTGGAGAACCAGGAGATGCATGTATCTTTTTCTCCTAATTTTTAAAGCCTCATTAAAAAAAAAAAAAAAAGTTAAATTCCAGAATCCCATGCATTTGCAGCTGTAATTACAACTTGCAAAATTGCATGCTACTTACCCTTCAAAGCCTGTCTATTTCTTTCACTTATAATGGAAGCATAGTTTTGATACCTTTGAGAGTTCACTGTCCAGCTAACGTAGCCACAAAATATCACATCCTGAATTATTTTTCCGTGCAAAGTGGAGAACACATTTGGCGAGTTTGTGGGGTTTTCTTCCCTTCATTGGGACACGCTTTGCATCAAATCTTACAAAAACAATTCCCTTTGCACTTTTTGTACTTTCCCCCCAAAGCAGAAGGGATAGGGGGGAAAGGGGCTTTAGGGGAGTGGGGAGTGGGACGAAAACTTGACCAGCTGAACTAGAAGTCTGGAGGGCCCATAAGAACATGGGTATAAAGTAAACTAGGTAACTGATGATCAGTAGAAAGAGACCATCAATGACCAAGCTGAAAGTGCCATACTGGGAGGTACAGACAGGCCAATGAACGACTTGCAGCCCATTTCAATGGGAGAGGGTATTTATACCCCTGCAGGCCTTTGCAGCTCTTCTCTCTCCCCTTCTCTCCTCCGTGAGAGGGACCCACTTCCAACTCTCTCTGGAAGTGCTCTGCACTTCCTCTTTGTTCTTCCTAAATAAAATGTCTCTTTGTTACACTGAGACTTGTGCAGGCTGCTTTCACTTCCTATTCACACTGCCTGTGCCGCTCCGGTTTTATTTTCAGTGTCCACTCACTTTTGCTTTCAATTACCACTGTGTCTTGGTTGAATTTTCTAGCTCAGCTGAGTAATTGAACCAGGTCAACTGGGTTCAGGGAGCGGGGACTCCCAACCCCCAACACAGAGTACAAAGAGACAGTGCCCCCAATCTAACGATAAATGCAAGCCAGGTAATCTACAAAGTTTTAATACGTTTTTAACCTATCAGAGAAGAGAGTACGGATGATTCCTCACTTAGAAGAGCCTCTGGTTTTAGAATCAAAAGGATGACCTTAGTTGTGAAATAACAGAAAAAAAAATTAATTCATAGTTTTTTAATGAAAGCTTAAAATGAATAATTTGAGCTCTCTTTCTCTCTCTCTCCCCCTAGCTGACCAGTTGCCAGCACCCTGCAACATCTGAAAATAGCCTGACAGACAGAAAGGAAATGTGAAGCTTTCTCTTTACACTGCCAAGAAACTCCCTTTTAGAATTTGCTTTTTTACAGCTTTGAGGAGTTCGGGAAGAACAAGAAGAGTTCAGGCCTCAGTCCCTGCCCCAGGGACAGAATCAATGACGAGATTCCAATCCAGGGATAAGTCTGTCTCCAAAGAAAAAGCTGCTTATCTTCATGTGGGCACCGCAGTTTCCCAGTACCCTGTTAATTTAGCTGCAGTCATAAATCTCCTTCAACCCCTTTACAACTTCTAAATGAAAAGCCAGAGTGTCTGGTTCTCTCTGCTAACACAATCTTTCTCTTCCACTGCATTGGTCCTTTTCTGTTTAGGAAAAGTAAAAACTCTTTTCTGTCCTAATCTCTGTCTGTAGAAATTGTTCCCCAAACCCCTACACACTAGCCTCACACCTTAACAAGAATGGTTTGATGTGTTGTTAAGTAGTTGGTTAAGAGTGGCTCTCCCGGGAAGGATGACAAGGGTGGAGGTCCACATCTGGGTGCCACCCACCTTAATTTTGACTACTAACACCTGAGGGGGAGGGATCACCCTGCCAACCTACCAGTCAGAACTTAGCCTGCCAACTGCACATGGATATGGAAGCCTCTCTAGCAACAACAGTCTTAAAGGCACCTAACAGCATTAATTAAGACTATGTCATTGGGTAAATCTACACTGTGGTTCACACAACCTCCATGTGCTCTCAGAGGGGCCCAAGCAGTAAGACTCAGATTTCAAGGTGACCTGTGAACCAAAGGTAGGCCTGACCCATGTCTTTGTCCTTTTCTTTGTCAAGACAATGGGAACATGTTCACTGTCTACGGCAAAGGGATTCTGCTTTATAAACCTTCTTACTCTGTAAATCTATTTTTATTTTCATCAATAAATCTTATGTCATGCTTGCCTTACCTTGGGGTGTCTGGTCATCTTTTGACCAAGAGCACTCCAAGAACCAAGGCCCCAGGCAGCTGCTGAAACCCACCAGTATGATTTGGGGATGTCATGATGGCATTATGGAGCTATAATCCAATCACAAACTGAGGTTGTATGGAAGGGAAACTAAGGAATTGGATTTTACAATTTATAAAGCTCTAATTAGGAGAAAAGAGATCCCTGGCCACTTTCATCCCTGGCAGAAAAGAGAGAAAAGAAAGAGAAATATGCCTTAGTTAGGTCCACAAAAATGCCCCAAATTTTTACAAACTTTTAATGGACATACATAGTCTGATACGGTGGGTTAGGAATGCCCCCAAGTCCCTGCCACAAAGCTAGCCTGCACACAGCCTCTACTCTTTCTCAGAGGCCTTCACTGAGTGCAGGAGTGTTGTCTGCCAAAGACAGAGGGCACAGCTAAGTAGAACTGAGACCTCAGAGAAAGCCAACACTCAGAAGGGTGTAGTTTCTTTAGCAAGTAGAAACAGCTTCCTGGAGGTGAAGGGAATGGCTGCTGAGCTGAAAGAAATATCTCTTAGGCATTCTGGGTCTTCACTAAGTGTGTTGCAGCTAACGTGGGACAGAAAACCCGTGAAAAATCTGTGTGAGTCACTTGGGCCTCGTCTTGGTGCCCTGAAGTAGCCCTCTGAAGGTTAGTGGAAGGATATCAGAGTGTGAAGATATCTGCAGAGGTCTAGAGAGCCAGAGGCAAGAATAAAGAGTAAAGGGAAGGCCCAGATACCAGAAAAGGTGGTACACAGTCTTTAATGCAAAGATACCCTCACGGTTCAGAAAGCCGGCACCTTGAGGGGAAAGCAGAAAGAGATCTCCAGGATTTCACCAGTATTCTAAGCTTGGATTTTGCCACCATTCTAAAGATTTCGCCACCACTGCCAGGATTTCACCACCATTCTCAGCTTGTTAAAAGTTAAGTCCTGATGTTACTCTCACAATATCTGAAATGGAAGGCAAAATGGATATAATTATAGCTATAATTAATCTCGACATAGGTCTACTTCAGATTGGATTTAATCAGATCACATCTTAGTCCCATAATAGAATAAGGGTACCACATTTTGGGGAAGTGCTTATTATTTACTTCTAGCTTTATTATTATTCTATACAAAATATTCAACGTAAAATAAAAATGTATAGAACACAAGAAAAAGCAAGAAAATTTGTCTATGATCAAGAAAGTAAATAGTGGATTGATGCCAACTCAAAAACAATCTAAAAATTGGGCCAGTAATGGGACCTTGAAGGGTCTAACAGAGGGAGGCAGGTGACTCTTCCTCTCCAGCAGATGGAAATGTGGAGCCAAGAAGATAGGACCCAATAACATTGCTTTTCTCTCCCTCCCCTGTGCCATCTCTACTTTCTCACTGTCCCCTTCCCTCTCCTTATCCCTTTCTCTTTTTTCTCTCTTTCTCTGTGTGTGTGTGTGCACCTGTTCCCACCATTTGGCAAAATCACAGATTTGGATAGTTTCTAGCTGAAGGACTAAAAAAGGCAAGTCCTGGGGTATTGGAGTTCCTGAGACCATTCACCAAAAGGACACACAGGACTCGGAACACAGTTGTACCCATGGCTATGATTTTTTAACCACAAATTGATTCAAGGTAAAATTTCCAAAGGAAGAAATATGTGGGGCCAAGTCTGAAGGAAACTAGATGTATGTTTCCAAGAGTCCTCTCTCAGTGGTGGTGTATAGGATGTATTTACTTAACCCAGCACCAAGTTACAGTAACACATGTGAAATATTGTCTACCTGGGAAGCTCACTGCAGGTTCAGCGACTGTCCTAGGATTGGGTTGGGGACCATTCATGCAGCCACTTTTTACCTGACATGTAACATAACTCCATATGCTTAGAAAGAATTCATGTGTTCAGAATAAACTATATTGTTTTTACAAATAGTTTAAGCACAGTGAAAAATTGTCAATGTGCAATGGTGGGAAGCCTCCTGAATTCTAAGATCCCAGATGTCAGCCAAGAACCATCTTTGCAAATAGGTCTCTCTAAAGATAGTAGTCTTAAGCTTCCTATGTTAATTTTTCTGCACACCTAGGAAGTGGAAAATATGGAGGATATTGCATAGAAAGTCTTTTTGGAAAGTATCCACACAAAGTTGTTTATGAACTCCTGGGCTCCATCCTGATTCATACATGGGAGGAACTGCTCCTGATCGACACATTACAGACTTTGAGAAGGGAACTAATCTATTAAGAGAGTCTCCTGGGAGCAGCACACACTCAACAGATCTCAGTATCATTACAAAGCTTTTGAGAATTGATTTGACACAGGACCTATAGACAATAGAAAATACATAAGAACATGAGCTTTGATGGCAACTAAATTACGTTCCCACTAAAACAAAAATTTCAACGTTCTCCATAGGATTTAAAAAATATCAAATATCACATAACTTAATATGCAACTTCCAGAATACAATAAAGAAAGTACTCAGCATACAAGTACCACAGTCCCAACTTGAGTAGTAAAATACCATCCACAGACACCAATAATAAGATAGATAGGATTTCAGATTTCCTGACAAAGATGTTAAAAACAGCTGCTAAACAAATTTCTGAACAAGCATTTGAAAACATTTTGGTAATAAAAGTTAAAAGCGAAAGTATTAGTAAAGCCATAGAAGATATAAAGAACCAAATGGAAATTTTATAATGAAAAAATACAACAAAAATATAAAAATGTCCTGAAAGTACTTAATAGCAGAATGGAGATAACGAAAGCAAGAAACAGTTTACCTGAAGATAGAGCAATGGCAATTATCCAGTTAGAGCAACAGAAAGATGAAAAAACTGCATAAAAAATGCATCAAAGAGCACCATCAACAGAGTGACAGGGCAATCCACACAATGGGATTTGCGGTCATAGGTCCAATGACAGATTAATATTCAGAATATTTAAAGAATGCCTACAACTCAACAATAGGAAAAGCAAACAACCGAATTTCAAAATGGGCAAACAACTTGAATAGACATTTGTCCAAATGGCCAGTAAGCACATGAAAGATGCCCAACATCCCTCATCATTGTGTAAATGCAAATAATAACTCTAATGAGATACTTTAATGCCCATTAAGGTGGCATTAGCAGAAAATAACAAGAGTCAGTGAGGATGCAGAGAAATTGAAACACTTGCACATTACTGGGGGTGTGAAATGGTGCATCAGAGGATATGTAAATGTGGACAATCATTGTGGAAAACAGGATGATGGTTCCTCAAAAGTGTAAGCATAAAATTACCATATGATCCAGAAACTCCACTTCCAGATATATACATAAAATAATTTCAGATAAGGATTTTAATAGATATGTGTATATCCACGATCATAGCCGCATTATTCACAATGGCTCAGAAAGGGGAAAAACCAAAGTGCCCGTCAACAGATGAGTGTATAAACAACAGGTGATACGTGCATACAGTAAAATATTATTCAGTCTTAAAAGGAATGTGAGATCACATGTATTCTATACATATATATAACTATTATGTAGTCATAATTTAAAAAGAAAAAAAAAAGGGAATGTGAGACAAGGTGGAGCCTCCTGGTTCTTGGGAAGGACGCAGAGTGATGTGATGACTCTAACCGACGGATCCTGGAGCGCCAGACAGAGTATTTATTGAAAGACAGAATAAAAAAGTGTAAGAGAAAAGATCCTGGAGCGCCTGACAGAGTATTTATTGAAAGACAGAATAAAAAAGTGTAAGAGAAAAAGTTACACTAAATGTTACACTGTGTAGCGGGATGTGCAGGCAGTGCAGAGGTGACTGTTTTTCTGTGTTAATGAATCTAGTATGGGAAACACAGTTCTGACACTTGCTGCTTATTGGTTTGACTGGAATCTGCCTTAATTAATTGATTAATTTGATTAATCAAACACATTGATTAATTTGTTGTGCATATGGTTGCAACTGTTGCTGCTGACATACACGCCCTCTTTCTTACTATGCATGGGACTACAGCTTTGTTGCCGTTCACGTGCCTATCTAAAGTCACAGGTCAGCAACTATTGCCGCTGGCCTGGGCATCACGCTCCCTTTGCATACTGAGATGTCTTTGTGACGTGTTTCCCACACACATTATTGATGACTCAAGGCATCTTTGCTTCAATCATAGTCAGAGAGTAAGCAAATAAGTACAAGATTAGGCATAATGAGAATTTGCAGTGATCACACATGTTTCCACAATCATTGATAACAGGGAAAGATATAGCCAGTATCGTTTTATAAAGGTGATTCATACAAGGAACAACTGAAGTTTCTTCTCCCACGGGAGTGGTTATCTATGTCTATGACATGACACGACATAGATAAACTTGCAGATCTTATACTAAATGAAATAAATGAGAGATATTATATGTTTTCACTTGGATAAGATACCTAATATAGTCACACTGAATAGAGAGTAGAATAGTGGTTACTAGGGGCTGAGCGGAGCAGGGAAGAGGAAGTCAATTGTAGTTTTAGTTTGCATGAAAAAAAGTTCTGGGGATGGATAGTGGTGATATCTGTACAATGTGAATGTACTTAACGCTACTAAACTGTACACTTAAAATGATTAAAATAGTAAAATTTATGTTATATACAGACAGTACCAAAAAACAGTATGCACATTTTAAGAAAGGAAAAATCTGTATTAAATTCATAGTACCCAGATCACGTTCGAATTCTGCAATTACAAGAGGTGCTCAATGTAACTCAAAAAAATGAGGTCTTCATTTTTTTGTATCAGTATAAATAGAGTATTAACAATTTCAATACAGTTTTTTCCTTCCTTAAAATGTGTATTTATTGTTTTGGCACCCTCTGTACTGTACATAAAACCACAATTTAAAAAAACACATGGAGAGAACATCAGTGAAAATGATGAAGTGAAAAACTACAAAATTATCTTCTCTATAAAAGCATGAAAATACTAGCAAAAATGGTCAGAATAAACTTTTCTTCAGTACTCTGGAAATTGACCAAAAGTTTGCACCAATCTATGAAGGATTTTGTGAAGAAAAATGACTGAATCTTGGTAAGATCAATGGGCTTTGTGACACAGTCACAGCAGTCTAGATGTGACTGGGGGGGGGGGGGAGAATGTGGTCAGATTTCTTTCAAGTCTTTATTTCTAGAGCATCACCATTGTGCCTTCTGTTGGGTGGTTCACTGGAAGACCCCACTTGGAAGGCTCTTTTTATTTGACTTGACTAAGAGCTCATGCAGTGAGGGCAGGCTTTTCCCAAAACACCTTTGTCAAATAAAATCAGAGAAAATTGTTTACCATTGCGGTTACATGAAACAGTGATAACAGGCAGAAACAACTGTAGGCAAAACAGAAAAGTTTAGAAGGAAAAGTTGAGTAATGAAATTACCATGGTGGGTAGAGTTGAGGGCCTTAGAAAGTTCTGATACATTATTCTTAGGACTCCCAAAGGGTATGCTCCTATATGAGTCAGTAAATGTGATAATGAAAGATTAAAAAAAAAAAAAAAAAAAAGCCTGGCAGAGTGGCTCATGCCTATAATTCTAATACTAGTCTTGGAGGCTGGGAGGCCTTTGCAGGTGGATTGGTTGACCTGCAGAGTTTGAGACTAACCTGAGCAAAAGTAGAACCCCATATCTACTAAAAAAAAAAAAAAAAAAAAAAAAAAAAGGAAAAGAAAGAAAGAAAAAGAAAACAAAAGTTAGCCAGGGGTGGTGGCACACAGCTTCAGTCCCATCTCCTCAGGAGGCTGAGGGAAGAGGATTGCTTGTGCCCAAGAGTTTGAGGTTGCTGAGAGCTATGACGACACGGCAATCTACCCAGGGTGACAAAGTGAAACTCTGTCTAAAAACAACAACAACAAAAAAAAAAAAAAAAAAAGAGCAGCTCTAGGCTCTCATTACTGGTAATCTTAGGCACTGTGCAAAGAGAGGTGAAGGGAAAGCTGGAGTTAGCACTTCCCGGCTGAGTGGTGAGGTGAGCTCCCAGACCCTCAGAAAAGCCTGGGAGACTTCATCATTCTGGGCATTTAAGTAAATCTCTGTTTGATTCATCTAATCTTTAAGCTAAGTAATCAGAAGTTTCAGTGGCCACAATTTTTCTAATAATCACTTTTTAAAAAGATTTTTTAAAAAAAGCAGGTCAATTATTTTTTAAGTATATTCTATTTAACCCAATACATCCAATGTATTATTATGTTAAGATGTTATCAGTAGGGTGATGCCTGTGGGTCACTGGGTAGGGCACTGGCCCCATATACTGAGGGTAGTGGGTTGGCAGCTAAAACAGCAATGAGAATTGCAACAAAAACCAGCTGTGGTCCTAGCTACTCAGGAGACTGAGGCAAGAGAATTGCTTAAGCCCAAGAATTGTAGGTTGCTGTGAGCTGTGAGGCCATAGCCCAGGGCAACAAAGTGAGGCTGTCTCAAAAAAAAAAAAAAGAAAGAAAAGAAAAAAGCTGTTATCAGTAAAAGAGTATTAATGAAATCATTAGCATTACTTTCTTTATACTGTCTTCAAAAGCCATTTTACATTAATGACACCCATAATTCAGGCAAACATGTGACTAATAGCTACATTAAACCATTATGAAATCCACAGGACTATTTAACCTACCATCTGCCCTCAACTCTATGAACTAATGTCAGAATGCTTACCCACTCCCTCACTCTGCTGAAGCCACAAAGGACTTCCTGGTAATCCTGGCATAAACCAGATTTACATTCACTGTTTTTTCTGCCCAGCTACCCACATGACTCCTTTCTTTCTTTGTTGTTGTTGTTTTTTTTTGAGACAGAGTTTCACTTTGTCGCCCTGGGTAGAGTGCCATGGCATCATTCATGTGATTCTCTTGCCTCCTGAGAAGGCAAGAGAAGTCTGTAGTCTCCTGGGTAGCTGTGACTACAGGTGTCCACCACAACACCCAGCTATTTTATAGAGACAGGGCTTTGAACTCATGAACACAGAGCTCAGGCAATCCACCCTCATTGGCCACCCAGAGTGCTAGGATTACAGGCAGGAGCCATGGCACTGGCCCCTCTTTTTTTTCTTTTCTTTTCCCGAGACAGTCTCACTTTGTTGCCCTCGTAGTGTGCCCTGGTATCATAGCTCACAGCAACCTCAAACTGTTGGGCTCAAGTGATTCTCTTGCCTCAGCCTCCCAAGTAGCTGGGACTACAGGTGCCCACCACAACGCCTGGCTATTTTTAGAGACAGGGCCTAGAGACAGGGTCTTGCTTTTGTTCAGGCTGGTCTCCAACCCCTGAGCTCAAGCAATCCACCTGTATCGAACTCCTAGAGTGTTAGGATCACAGTGAGTCACTGCATCTGACCCCTTTCTTTACCTTTTAAAGAATCTGTGCTTAAATGATATTTTTTTCCGTGAATGCTCCCTGCCTACCCTCTTAAAAATTGGACCCAATTCTTCAGCACTCTGTTTGACTTGTTTTGTTTTGTTTTGTTTTGTTTTTCAGTAGCATTTATCACCATCTAATACATCATATACTTTACTTTTTCTATATTCTACTCTTAGAATTTAAGGCCGATTAGTGTAAAATATGTAACCTGTTTTGAACACTATTTGCATGAACAGGATAGCAGACAGCTCGGAGCACAGGCACTACTAAACATGTAAGTGTTGGATGAGGCTTTGCATACATATCATAGTTTACTGCCTAGATCAGGGCTGGGGAAATTTGCTGTTGGAAAGATACATTAATTTAGTCATAATCTAATAAGGCTATATTCAAGAAACTTCAATTATATATATTTAAAATGTACATTATTTTGTAAAAATGTAACTACTATGTATCTGATAGTTGGCAAAAATGAAAACTGTATTAATGTTAAAGTTAACTAACCTTTTAATGACATTGTCATGTCTGTTTTTTTGTTAGAAAGCATTAGAATATTTGGTGGTAGCAAAGAGGTCCATGGTTTCAGTTGACTCTCTGGATGAGTACCAGTCATTTGTGACCTCAAGGGCATCTTGATTTAGATTAGGTGGGAGAATATAGATTCATATCAATAAATGTTATAAAATAAAGAAAGCATTTCTTCAGGCATGTTGCAGAAGGCATGGGTATTCTATTGAATTTTTCCTTATTTCAACTGGATCTTTCTTAGCATCCAACAATGACTTTAAAATGTTATCTACTGAGAGCTCAGGCAATTCCATCTGCAGTTCTTTAGGGTGAGGCTGAAATACTAATCATGATGTCATGATTCCCAAAGTTTGTGACCTTTTCACTGTATTCTTCACTTAATAGGTCTACAACAGCTGTGCATCCTTTATGGTCCCATATATCCTGCTCATCATGGACCTTTGCTAACTGAAGGATATGTTCACCCAAAACTTTCTTTGGAAGAAGTATTTTGAAAAAAGCTTTTTTCAAAATGCTTGGATTTTTGTTTTTGTTTTTGTTTGTTTTTTACCATGTATCACATATAGACTAGTTTTTTTCTTTTTTACCTTACAAAGAAATATTCAAGTCATTTTGATTTGACATAATGTCATATAGAAATATGCATTTCAATAGAAATCTTCTTTAGATAATTCACATTATTAGTTCTGCTCTTCATAAAATTTACCTATCTTTTCTCACAGAGATAAAATTTTGGCTAACACCTTCCCCTATGATAGCCAATGCACTTTAAAATGATACAGCAAATCCACACAGAATCCCTCATCAATGAACTTTAGCACATTACAAAGCTGACACTGCTGTGTTACATTGGCATGGATATGGTTAATGGTTAACAAGACTTATAACTTGCTGCAAAGTGTCTCTTAAAGAGCTTCAGCACAGAGATTTTGCTAATGTAAGATATACATACATTGAAAAGAAATGAGAGCATCTGGACCTGTTAATACTTTCTTTTAAAAATCTGTGCAAAAAACCCTTCATGTTTTCCTGTCATGGAAGGTTCACCATCTGTACATACACTCACTAAATTTACTAAGTGCAGTCCATCTTAATGACATTTATTTTAAAATTTGTTGAAGATACACATTCCTTGTATTCTGTTTGCAAGAATGACCAAAGTAACTTTGTAGCAAAGACAATCTTATGTTATGACCCCAAATGAAATATAAAACTTGCAGAGTCAGTAGTCTCAGTTGATTCATTCAAAGCAATTGAATAACATATGCTGATATTTTCTTTTTGAAATATTACAATAAATTGTTCTGTTAAGTTGAAGGTCAATTCATGCTGCCAATCAGCTGAAAGAAGCAGTTATTTTTACTTCAAAACATTATCAGGGTCTAATCACCCTACAAGTTTGACAATACATTCTTTCCCAGTTTCTATTATCACTTTTTCCCCAAGTATATAAGCTACTTTGTAAGTTGCTTCAATGGCATTATTTCCCAGTGTTCTTGCTGCTTAAAGAATTTTTTTTTTTGCTTTTGCTTTTTATCTTTTAATTTATGCAATACTACCTTTTGTATCTCTCCCTCTAATTTAAAATATATCTGGTCCTTATGAGTGTTATAAGCTTTGAATTCCTTTAATGTTTATATTGCAGTATAATGAAGGAAGCAAATCATCTTATTGTTAGCAGACACAAAATAATATGACAATTTCCAATCCTCATTAGAAAATGTGTTTTCTTCCTTCAGTGTTCCCTTGGACTTTTTTGACATGATGAGTTTCTAAGCAGTCAGAATTTAAAAATACTGTCTAGCTGTGCAAATATTCACAAATTCCACTTCAAACAGAAACACAGTGTACCGTTGTCGAAAGCTGATAACACACTGGCAAGTTTGACTCTCATAAACTCTCACCAACCAGCCTCATGTGAAAGTGGTGCCAGTCAGGCAGGGAATTTGGAATCATGAGCATAGAAGCCATTAATTTTGCTCTATGGCTTACTAGTATTCTAATTGTGCCAGTCGGTCTGGGAGATCTATTTCATTGAAACTTGTTTTATTCTTTGGTATTTTAAATATGCACATTTAAAAAATAAAAAAGATAGTAAAAAATGTATTAATAGAAGTAAAAGTAAAATGATTTGTTTCAGGGTGGTGCCTGTGGCTCGAAGGAGTAGGGCGCTGGTTGCATATACTGGAGGTGGTGGGTTCAAACCCTACCCTGGCCAAAAACTGCAAAAAAAAAAAAAAAAAAAAAAAAAGATTTGTTTCTTAAAATTTGGATCAGTCAAAGAGCTGTGACCCAGAAGGCCACAGGTTCCCTAGCTGGAATACTGAGGCCTTGGATAAAAGTACCTTCCCTCCAGACACTATGGGCTATCTGGTTTTCTTTGGGTTTGGCCAAAACTAAAGCAAGAGACCCCCCAATCTGTTATTTGAGCTAGAGCAGTTGCTTTGCTCCTAACTACAGTATGATCATTAAAATAAGATTAACACACATGATTTCAGAGTCAGCTCTGTTGTATAGTTAAAACTAGCAACATGTCACCTCATGCCTTTTATTTCCTCTCCACTTTTTCTTATTTGTCAACAAATAAAACATTTGTCCTGGTGCTCTGAATGTGAGGTGACATGTATTTTCCACAATAATAATTTCAAATGTTTTTGGTTTTTGACTAAATTAGGAGTTTGTTCAAGATTGGAAAATTGTCACACAGAGTAACTCCTAGCCATTTGTTCATCTTTCAGCCCCATTTTGTCTGATTATTTCTTCAAAGTTTAACCAGCAGTTGAAGAGCAGTTGTGAACTGTGTTATCAGCTGTATTTCATACAGCCAGGATTGGTTGTTGCCGTTCCCAATGCTGTTGGGCTCATGAATGAGTGTAACTTACCAAGAAATATATGGTCTGTAGAGGAAAAAATAAAAAGTATCTGAATCATTTGCATAATATCTCTTTCATCTAAGAGAATACAACTCTTTTCTGTGACCACTGAAGTAAAAGTGACATCACAGGCATGTGCAATGGCAGACCTAAGCTTTCATCTGCGTGTGTGTACACAGATGACTTAGCATAAAAAATAAGCACTAAAGACCATTTCTCACTTCTTTTTCTCTTTCTTGAATTGCATTTTCATTTTTCCTAAGTATACCCTCGTAGTATTTTTATATAATTATTTTTTGAGTCCAGGACAGTCTGAAGAAATCTTTATTTGTCAAGTATACTTGAATGGTAATTTATGTACCATCCTCCCTAAGTACCTGGGAATGGTTCCAGAATACCGTGGATACCAAAATCCCTAGATGTTCAAATCCCTTACATAAAACAGCATGGCATTTGCCTGAAACCTACACATATCCTTCTGTTTAAATCATCTCTAGATTACTTATAATACCTAACAAAATGTAAATGCTGTGTAAATAGTTATTATGTTTATTTATATTTTCTGTCATTTTACATATATAATTTTTTTCTTTTTTCCAAACATTTTCCATCTTCATTTGGTTGAATTTGCAGATGCAGCTTATTTTTGGATGTGAAGTCTGATGTCATCTGATAATTTATAGGTGCCCAATTTGAGAATTGTTTCTTTGTTTCCTTTTATAGAAAATTTTAGACCTTTTTTTTTTTACTTAAGATTATAAAAATTTACTACATTCTGTCTTTTTATAATATCCCATTTGGCACTGTGTATACTTCTTCTACAGGTTCTTCAAGATTTCCTCCCCCTTTATTTTAATTTAGAGAGATGTTATAGCCTTTGATGAAAGTATTTCAAATTGTACATAAAACCAGCACATTGTACCCCATAAATGCATTAACGTACACAGCTATGATTTAATTTTAAAAAATAGATGTTATCTTTCTATGTCTCTCCTCTTTTCTGTCAAACTTTCATCTTTGTTTGAATAATATTCTGTCAGATTTACTTGAACATTCCTTCAGTTCTTTAGTTGAGTTTTTAAAATTTGGCCAGTTTTAAATTTTATAAATTCAATGTTAGGGAGTTATCTGTTCTAAAAAGAGCATATTGGTTTATTTTATGAAAAAAAAAAAAATTCTTGGATTGCTCTGAGAATTTTGACAAAATGGATTTAAAGTTATATTTTGTTCCATGAATTGTATTGATTTCTCCAGGCCCCATTGTTCCTTTCCCTTTTTTTTTTTTTCTTTTCCTCATTTTAGTCAAGTTTTATTTGTGCTATTGGATTTGATTAAATATCTCTCCAATGACTGTAGTTTATTCATTCATATATTTTTAAATAAAAATTAGATTAAACTGTTTGGTGGGTGACATAGGTTTTCTCTTCTTTCTTTATTATCTACCCTGAGTGAGGATCTTGACTATAAGAATGGAGGATATTAGTGTAACAAATAGAATGGCAGGCTGCACTTTATAAGGTGTGATGCACATATTATATTCTTTCTCTACTCACCCCTATTGCAAAATAAAGGATTTTCCATTCCATAAATCCTAGTCCATCCTAAGCAGGTCTTTTCAATTCTTTGCAGATTTTTTTCTCTTGTTTCAGGAAGGAGGCAAGAAGCCAAAGGAAAAATCATTGCTCTTAAATCTTATTCCTATTTCAGTGTTGTTTCTACTGAAATCTATTGTCTTTCCTTCAGTGAATGGATAAATTAAAACTTGATATCTGATATCCCATTCTTTAAAGACTTAAAAGAAACTCATGATAACGAAATTCTGGTTTCTATAAAAAAATATGAGCACTAGCATAAAATTTCTTTCATTCATGCAGAGATATTGTAAATAAAATACACAGCTATTTGTGTCAGGAACGAAGAAAAAAAGGAAGGAAAGAAAAGTGCTACATGAATCCAATGCTTTGCTAACCTGTATTTGGCTTCTAAGAGAGGCCTCCGTAAATGTAGAATATAATTGTCTTAACACAATAACTAAGAAAATGCCAGGAAGGCTATGTTAACCAGTGTGATGAAAGTGTGTCAAACTGTTTATAAAACCAGTGTATGGTGCCCCATGATCGCATTGATGTACACAGCTATGATTTAATATTAATAAAATAAATAAAGAAAACAGTAGGTGTCTTTAAGGGTACTACACTTTCCTTTGGTACATGGTACCGAATCAAAATGTGAACAAGATAGTATGCCTGAAATGGGAATACTCAGTTGGTAAAATCTCATGCCACCCAGGGTAATCTGAGACCCTGGCTACCCTCCTAGTCCCAGATTCTTGGTGATGTAAGTGTGCCTATTAGAAGTTGAAATCTCCATAAGAAAAGACATGGTGAGACAATGTGTTTATATAGATGTTGGAAAAAGTACCAAAGATTTGCTGGACCTACCTTCTCTTAGGCAATTCCAATAATTCTTTTTTAAAAAGTTGTTATTATTACCTTTCTAGGGTAATAAGGAGAGATTTTATTTAGGATAAACAAAGAGAAAGTTGACAGCACTTCCATAGAGAGTTGGAAGGGGGTCCCTCTCATAAAGGAGAAAGGGTGAGTGAGACCTCCAATAATTTCTTACATTTATTTAGTGTTTTCGTGGGTTACTAAAATTTTCATCATCCATTATCTTTTATACAGGCTTCACAGAAGTCCTGTGAGACATAAGATGAGATGTATTAATAAAATATTGAGATTGTCAAATCTTTCCTTTGAAAAGGAAGAGTGGTAACTAGAAGAACTAAATAATTTGGCCAAAGTTACAGAGCTAGGGAGTGTTAAAGACACAATTCAAACCCAGTTCTGTGAATTTCTGGTTCAATATTCTCTTTTTTTTTTTTGAGACAGAGCCTCAAGCTGTCACCTTAGGTAGAATGCTGCAGCATCACAGCTCACAGCAACCTCCAACTCCTAGGCTCAAGCGAGTCTCCTGCCTCCGCTTCCCAAGCAGTTGGGACAACAGGGGCCCACCACAAAGCCCTGCTATTTTTTTTTTTTTTTTTTTTTGTTGTTGTTGTTGTTGTTGTAGCCATCATTGTTGTTTGGTGGGCCCAGGCTGAATTAGAACCCACCAACTCAGGTGTATTGGCTGGCGCCTTAGCCGCTTGAGCCACAGGCGCCAAGCCTCAACATTCTTCTTTTAACAACCCAGAGAAGGATAGCTCCACATATAGCCCCAAATATATTTGCCAGTAAGAATGAAAATGATGCCATTAAGTCTTGAGATTTTTTTATTGTCCTGTCAAATCTCTCTGTGACCACAGGAAGCCATTTTTATCTTTTTCTCCTATCCCAATTACATGCCCTAAAAATGCATACCTAAAATTCTCTCTGCTAGCAGAGAAATAAGGCAATCCTAAGATTTAGCTGTGATGCATTCCGCCTAGAGCTTGTACCTGACCACCAGGAACCTTGGCTCTTTCAGGAAGACAGCAGGTGACATCTTTCATCTCACTCTACTTATCTAAAAGTCTAGGAATTGGAGCTCAAAAATAAAAGGACACATGAAATGTAACATTTCCTCCAATTTCACCACACCCCTTGATTCAGTTATTATGATTCATTTCCATCTCTCTGAGGTACAGAAAGGAAACTTCAACAAGACACACAGTAGCAGTAGCAGAGCTGCAGGTTGCTTTTAAGCTTTGGGATTTGTGCTGACTTGGCATTTTTAAAAGGCATTCTTTTGGAGAGCAAAATACTTACCACCAAGCCTGTATGCTCTGTGGGGAAACCCAATGACTAAACAAAGCAAAGCTATTTCAAAGGCTCATAGTATCATTTTGGAAAAATCTAAGTTTTTCATGAAACTCTAAATCTAGAGCTTAACATTTTTGACAAGTTATTCAAACCTTACATTATAAGCATAGGCCCCTCTAGTATTGTGGTTGATTTTAACACTTCTAGGTAAACAAAATATTGTCCTATAACATGGAAAATATTGTCCTATAACATGGAAGCAAAAAATTTTCATTTTAAACATCTGACCTTAGTAATCAAGTTGAATTCTATACATATTGTTTTTTCTTTGCATGTTCATTGTTTGAAACTCTATCACAAAACCAGAGTTCCCAATGGCAGAAAATTCAGACTGAGTATATATTCAAGTAGGAAAACCCTCAGGAACTGTGATTCATTGGCTATATAAACCAGGACCAGTTCATCTCTCAAGAAAATTAATCAGAAAATAAATGGTGGCTCGGCGCCTGTAGCTTAAGTGGCTAGGGTGCCAGACACATACACCAGAGCTGGCAGGTTCGAATCCAGCTTGGGCCTGCCAAACAACAATGATGATAACTATAACCAAAAAAAAAAAGCCGGGCATTGTGGTGGGCGCCTGTAGTCCCAGCTAGTTGGGAGGCTGAGGCAAGAGAATCCCTTAAGCGCAAGAGTTGGAGGTTGCTGTGAGCTGTGACGCCATGACCCAGGGCGACAGCTTGAGACTCTGTCTCCAAAAAAATAATAATAATAAATGGCAACATTAATAAACGCAGGCAAGAGACTGAATAATATCTAAATCATTCTCTAATATATTGTAATGGATAGAATATATCATCAACGTGTGGAATATCTACCACTAGTTTAAGACCATGAAGAATTAGGATTTGAACATCTACAGAGGAGGCGGGAAGCATAATAATGCTTCAGGCTGATGGTATAAGCCAAGGTGCCTAAAGTTAATAAAAGTACAAATTCTTTGTTCAAAATTGGGAATTGTTCCAGTATGAATGCAATGAGAAGTTGGTATCAGATCACAGGGGACTTCAGGGGTGGTGATACTCTCACCTGACTCCAAACTTTCATGTTGTTGAACTTCAAGCTCACCTTTCAGGACAGAAGGTGCTTGTCCCTTTTGCAACAGACTCGAGGAACAAGATTGCTCTCTGGGCAAGTGTTACATAGTCATTCTAGTCCATTCTAGGCTAACTATATTTGGATTCTGCTCTTATCCTGTAATAAATAGAAGCCTATAGGTAAGAATCCTAATATAATCTTAAGCATGCACAAAAATTATGCTTTTTTTCCTCTTTTAATAAAGATGTTTATAAAAACATGACCTATTATACTAAATCTATATTTGACCACACTAGACGTGATATTAACTATAAATTGCACTATTGAAACTTACAAGCTAACATAAAGACTAACTTTTATACATCAAGATAGGATAACTCTCTAGGAGGATACAATATTACTTCTAGAGATTAAGCCAATGTTAATATTTAGGAAATATTAGTATATTTGAAAAAGTTATATAGAAGTAGCTTTTATAAATACCTTAGGATTAAAATGCCTTATTCAAAATTAGTATATTTAGCGAGTGCTTATAATTTACATGGCAGGATAACATAAATAAAAGCCTTGGAAACATTTTTTATTAAAGACAAACTACTGACTTTTTGGATAAAATCAGTTATTTTGTAGATAGGGTAACAGAAACATCTTAACATATTTCTTTATGAAATTATAGTGTCACAATGGTTCTACTTTTATTACATAGAAATTGATATTGTATAGAAAAATCGGATAGAATAAATGATTTTTTCAATTAAGGAGATAGATTTTGTTTTTTATATTACAGATATAATAGATAAAATATGTTCTTACAATGCTCTTCAAACTAAACATAATCTTTGTGAGTTCTAGATTATTTTTAAGAAGAACATCATGTAAATCTTTTACAAAGTGAAATACATATTGTAGTTTTCAATATGGTATCTTCTAAATTAGAATTCTTAATTATAACTAACACCAAATGCAAAAAATAAAGATGAAAACTTCTTGAATATTAAACAAAATTTTTAAAAAATCAACAGGAAGCATCACATTAAAAGGAAAATTAGTGGGTTTTCCTCTCAGGACTGCTTTTGCAGTATGCCACAGGGTTTGGTAGTTTGTGATCTCTGTGTCATTTTGTTCAGGGAAGCTATTAATTTCCATCTGTATCTCCTCCTTGACCCAGCTATCACTCAGCAACAGGTGTTTAGTTTTCATGACTTTGTGAAGGGATGAGTGTTTCCGTTGGAATCAAGTTTTTTATTTCACTGTCATCTATAAAGGTACAAGATATGATTTCTTGTTTTTAAAATTTGTTGAGGCTTGATTTGTGACCTAGGATATCCTCAGTCTTGGAGAATGATTCATGAGCTGATGATAACATATATTCAGTATTATTGGGGTGACATGTTCTGTAAATGTCTGTTAAGCCCATTTGCTCTAGACCCATGTTTAAACCCAAGCTTCTCTATTTAGTATCTACTTGGAGGATCTGTCCAGTTCTGTCAGTGGGATGTTGAAATCTCCAGGTATTATGGTTTTCTTGTTTAGGTCATATTTACATTTGACAAAAATACAATGTAATTTGTAAATGTAAATATGACCTACACAACAAATTTATAAATTTGTTCCAAGTTTACAAATTACATTATAATTTGGTGAAATGTAAATATGACCTGAGCAAAATTTACATATTGTTTAGATCAAGTAGTTTGCTTTGTGAATCTGAGAGCATTTAAATTGTGCTTGTAACTATTTGAGATTGCTGTGTTTTCTTATTGAATTGTTTTATTGATGAGGATATAGTGTCCATCTTTGTCTTTCTTTACTTTTGTTGCTTTGAAGTCAATTGTCTCTGTGATAAGAATTTCAACATCTACTTTCTTTTGGTTTCCACTTGCATGAAATAATATTTTCCAACTCTTCCCCCTGAGTCTTAACTTGTTTGGGAGAGTTATATAAGTCTCCTGAAGACAGCCTGTGTCTCTTTAGTCAGGAATTCAAGCCATTCACATTTATTGAGAGAATTGATAACTAAAGTGATTTTCTGATCATCTTGTGTGGTGCTCTTTTGCCTTGTGTTATCACTTGGGCCATTATGGTAGCTAGATTTTTTTTGTGACCAGGTGTATAGTACATCATGCATACGGGGGATCCATCATGTTGGTCTGTGTATAGTGCAAGTCTGAGTACTTCCTGCAGAGCAGGTCTTGGATTGGCAAATTTCTTCAATGTTTTCTTGTCATTAAAAAATATGATTTCTTCATTAAATATGAAACTTGTTTTTCAGGATACAGAATCCTCTGCTGACAACTGTTTCCTTTGAGAAGATTGAAGGTAGCTGCCCAATCCCTTCTGGCTTGTAAAATATCTACTGAGAAATTAGCTGTAGACCTGCTGGGTTTATCTGTGTAGGTCAGATGCTTATGCCTGTCTGCTTGAAGTATTTTCTCTTTCATTTTGACTTTGGTCCAGGAGATGCTCTATTTGAATTCAGTCATCCTGGGGTTTGATACATGTATCCATCTAGTAGCTGTATGTCTGAGTCTTTGACAATGCTTGGAAATTTTCAGCTATAATGTCATCAAGTAGAGCTCCATGTTTGGGGGACTCTCTTCTTCCCCTTCAAGGATACCTATAATTCATACATGTGTATACTTAATATAGTCCCATAATTCTCTTAAGTGTTTTGTCTGCTTTTCTCTCTTCTTTTCTGCTTTTCTCTCTTCTTCACATGACCGGGTTAGCTTGAGAGCCTTATTTTTAAACACTGAGATTCCTTCTTCTCCATGGCTAAGTCTATTGTTGAAACTCCCTGAATGCCCTGATTAATTCTTTAAGCTCTGCTATATCCTTGCTAATTTTGTCGAGATGTTTGGTGGCTTTGTCTTTAACTTTGTTAATTTATTGAGACAGTTTTTGGACTTCTTTTTGTTGGTTTTCCACTTTCCCTTCAATTCCATTTTCATCTTTGCCATCCATAATCTGAATTCTGTAGTTCCATTGTGATCCCCTGGGGTAGTTGATTTCTTCTGGGTCTTCATGTTGCCAGAATTTTTTTGCTGTATTCTGCTCATGTGTGATTTCTTCTGTTTTTTGCTTCACCCTCTTCTCTCTTTTTCCTCTTTCCCTTTGTTCCTCTTGGGGTTAATGTGACTCTGGCTCTTTATTTCACCGGAAAGTAACTAAACATCTTATAATAATAACAATAAATTCTTTTAGAAACTGGGCAAGACATAAAAGAAATTTCATCAAAGAGTATAAACAGGTATAAAATAAGCAAATGAAAATATGTTCAACATCATTAGTCATTGAGAAAATGCAAAGTAAAACCACATGGAAATCTCACCACATCTGTCAGAATAGTTAAAGTTAAAAAGTAGGGATAACACAAAAGCCTGATGATGGTGTGGAAAAACTGGACTACTCATACAATTTTGGTAAGAATTCAGGAAACAGTTTGGAAGTTTCTTAAAACAATAAAACAAAAAATAAATACCTTTTTATCATATGACTTAACAATCACATTTTTGGTATTTATTCAAAAGATATAAAAACAAGGATTCAAATCAAATTCTACACACAAAATTTCATAGAAGCTTTATTTGAAAGAGCCAAAAGTTGAAAACAAAACAGATTTTTTTAATGGATTAGTTTTTTTTAAAAAGTATGATACATCCAATGACATGATCAGAGATATAGACCTATTTACTAACTTATTTGCCATGTTTAATGGTTTGACCCATATGACCAGTCATATGAAAGGAATAAAATTGGACAATTAGTGAAAAAAAAGATTAGTAAAAATATGTGAGCCGAAGGTAAGAATATTTATGTCTTATGAATAGTCACCAAAAAGGATTCCTCTGTAGTAGAGTTACACATATGTGAAAATCATTTTGTAGGCTCAGTGCCTGTGGCTCAAGCAGCTAAGGCACCAGCCACAAACACCAGAGATGGCGGGTTTGAATCCAGCCCAGGCCCACCAAACAACAATGATGGCTGCAACCAAAAAGTAGCCAGGCATTGTGGCAGGCACCTGTAGTCCCAGCTACTTGGGAGGTGGAGGCAGGAGAATCCCTTGAGTCCAGGTGTTGGAGGTTGCTGTTAGCTGTGATGCCACAGCACTCTACCCAGGGTAGCAGCTTGAGGCTCTGTCTCAAAAAAAAAAAAAAAAGAAAAGAAAAGAAAGAAAATCATACTGTAGTCTTAGTTCCTTTCCTCACCAAGTGTTTGTTCAAAGGGTGCATGAACACAGTGGCTATAGAACCAGGGAGATAATGAATTACAAGTTCAACAACAGGAACTTTTCCTCACAAAGGTGAGGATAATACTCACTAAATCCAATCCTACAGAATAAAAAAAAAAAAAATACAAGTCCAAAATGGGAAACCATAGCTGAGCATGGAGTCCTGAGTATAATCAGTTATAAATATGAAGTAATAAAAATTATGTTTTTCTATAACATTTCCTTATATGTTCTTCCTTTGCCTATTGTACCTACATATTTGACATTAAACTTGGTCCTTGGTCCATATGTGTTTTCTTTTGCTACCTAAAAGGGTTCAAAATAAATCTCTTACTGATAAAGGTAGTGGAATAAATTCTGTTGTTTTCAACTAAGAACTCTCCTATCCAAGTACTAACCAGGCCCGACCCTGCTTAGCTTCTGAGATCAGATGAGATCGGGTGCGTTCAGAGTGGTATGGCCGTAGACCAACTAAGAACTCTCAATGATACACGTCTCAAATGTTGAGCAATCACACACAAACAATTTGGGAAAGGAGCTCATTTTGTTCAATAGGATCTTCTATAATTAGTTAAATCAAATTCAAATTTTATACAACTTAAATATAAGTAATTAAAGTCAACAAAAGGAAACATTAGAGGCAAATTACTACTTTCTTCTCAACCTAAAATCATCTGAGAGAGGAACTGTTCACTTTCCTCATGAATACTAGACATATTTTTTTCAGAGTTTTATTAATAACTTTTGACAAACCTTTCTTACCTTTATCTTCTAGCTTTCAAATTATTTTCTGCCTGTACACAAGCTTCTATAATATCAAATTTCTTTTTATCTCAGCTAAATTTTATCATAAATTAGTTCTTCGGGATAATACTATGTTATAAATCCAAGTTTTTTATGTTTTGTTTTTAGTTTTAATTCTATAGCTAAGAAGACGTTTGGAGATTATTAATTTACCTTCTTTGAATTATAGAAACGTTGAAATCTAGAGAAGGAATGTGAATTGTCTATGGCCAGTCATGTATGGTAAGTCTTAGCTCAAAACCCTAGTCTTGGCCAGACGTAGTGGCTCACACCTATAATCCTAGAACTCTGTGAGGCCAAGGCAGGTGGATTGCTTGAGCTCAGAGAGTTGGACACTAACCTAGGAGACACACCCTGACCTTACTCCTACTCCTCATCTCTGCTAAAAATAGAAAAATTAGCTAGGTGTTGTTCTAGGTGTCTGTAGTCCTAACTACTCGAGAGACTGAGGCAAGAGGATCAATTAATCTCAGGAATTTGCAGTTGCTGTTAGCTATGATGCCACAGTCCTCTAGCCTGGGCAAGTGAATAAGACTGTTTCAAAAACAAAACAAAACCAAAAAAACAAAAATAAAAAACAAACCAAAAAAGTCCAGTCCAAAAAAGCTTTTAAGTCAAAAAATTTTCAATGATCCTCCTAAGTCAGAGGTCCCTGTCATGAAAGTCAGTCCTCTGTAATTACCCAAATCTATATCATAATTCATATTCTTTCAAAGGTAAGAACCTAATATTAATAATAATGCCAAGTTAAATGCTGTATTTAGAAGATGTTATGTCAAACAGTTGCTAAAATATAACTTTCTCAAAAGCTTTACATTATTTGGGCTCAGGTTGTGATTATTCTGGATTCTGTATATCCCTCACTGTGTTCATTCCCCTCTTCAAATACAATTTTTCTTGCATTTTATTGTATAATTAAATATATTGTTTTATTATGAAAAAGCAGCCTTCCTCACTATATGAGTCTCTGTAATATGTCTTTAAAATGTATTTTATTTATTCTTGAGAGTGACTTTGGTTAGACTTTGATAACAAATATCAAGGTCTACCATGCATAGCTAATTCCATGCATACATTAATTATATCACAAAAGTAGCACGCCCAGACCAATCAACATTCCTTTTCTCAGAAATGTGCTACTTTCATAGAAGCTATTTTATTTACATGTTCTTCTCAGAGCTTGAATTATTGCCCTGGTCTAATGCATTGGTAATTGAGTGATACAGCAAACCATATTTAAATATGAATCAAGTAATAGAGGTAATAGATCTTGACACATTTAAGTGACCTTTGGAATATCAAAAAAGAAGGTAAAAATAGGTTTATAATTAACAAAAACTTGTCTTTTAACTAGAGATTCATTGCTGCATAGTCAGTTCCATTATGTACTCTTTGTCCACAAACTATTTTGCTTTTATACATAAAACACTGTCACCATAAGAAGATTCACTACAAACCACAGTATTTAAGAGAGATACAAGTCGAGCTTCTCTGAAGTGATTGAATATCCAGTGTCCTTTGCTTCGTCATAGTTCATCCTGCCATTCCCCTCATATGCAGCCACTTCACCGTTGACTTCAAGATTAGTCCTGCCAGGACTTCATTAACAATCTAGTATTATTCTAAAGTAACATAAAATCTTTGGATCAGCCTATCAAGCCATTTTGATTATGGCTTATATGTAGCAAAAGAGTCTCTTCCTTTTTAAAAAACACTAACTCAGATAGATACCTGGACTCTTAATTTATTTCCCTCTCTGTGGGTCCCTGTGGTAAACTGTCTATTTCCCCAACACCACTTTTGGTGTTTGGATCCCATGTCCAGTTTTAAAGACATTCCAAGTGCTAGGATAGTTCTGTATAAAAAAGGGCTACATAATTCTGGGAAAATAAATACTCAGCATCAAATTCTTACAAAGAAATAATAGAACTAGCCAAACATTGTGGCAGGCACCTGTAGTCCCAGCTACTTGGGAGGCTGAGGAAAGAGAATCACTTAAGCCCAAGAGCTTGAGGTTGCTGTGAGCTGCGACACCTGGACTCTAACCAGGGGGACAGGTGGTGACTCTGTCTCAAAAAAAAAAAAAAAAAAGAAAGAATGGAAATAACATTGTTCTGGTAGAAAAATTCAACAAAAGTCCAAGCTTACAGTCAACATAGTAATTCTACAAATTTGAATTTGAATTTATTGAACACCTCCTATATGTTAGTTGTCCTGGTCACTGGGAACATTGTAGTAACATATTCAGTCTCTATCCTCATATTAAGTCTCTATCTTCATAAAGATTACATTCAAATGGCATAGATAAATAATACATCAATATAAAAATAGATATAAAGAAGAATGGTAGATTTTAATATAAGTGATAGAGGAAAATAATGCAGGATAAAGGGACAGGAAATGATAGCTGCTCTTTTGATAGGAAAATATATCTGAGGAAATGATATTTGAACATAAATTTTATTTATTCAAATGTGTCACTTTCTTTTAAACTAAGATTTAGAAACATAGGGCTTAATAACAGAGTCGACATAGCCAAGTTTTTCTCCCAAGAACTCTCTAAATGGTCCCAGGTGTTCTGCTTCCCTCAGGTAAGAAAAGTGTCTGCCAAGAAGAGAATTTCTGAGTCTTTGCCTTCATTAAGGTCAGAGCTCCCTGGATCCAGGACACCATTCTTGTAAGGCAGTGATTCCCTTCTAAAGAGTTTTCATGCTTTCTTCCCTGGGTAGAGAGTTTGGATAGATATATCTGAGGCTACAGTACCTGGGTTATTGCCCACAAGAGGACAAAGATAGTAAGCCTCTTAGGCTCAAGCATAATTTAAAAAGATCTCTACTTTCAATAGCCTCTACACCAGCAGCCTCAAACCCTTACTGCTGCTTCTCCAAGACTTTAGATCCCAAATGCAGTGTCTCTGAGGCTTTTAGTCAATCCACAGTTAGGACTGCTCTGCATATTTTTCAGGAGAAACTTGAGCTTGATGCCTACCTAATATTGTTAAGATATCAGTTTTCAAACGTCAGAGAAAACAGAAGATGTTAGGTGAAGAGTACAAACTTTAAACCTATAAGATGACTAGGTTCTAGAAACCTAACCTACAACACAGTGACTATAGTGAATAATATATTCTATATTTGAAATGTGCTAAGAGAGTAGATCCTAAGTACTCTCTCCACATGTACACACCCAAAAGATGATGAGGTAAGGTAAGGGAAGTATTAGCTCAGTTGTGGTAGTCATTCCATAATGCACATATTTATCAAGAATATCACATTGTATGTCTAAAATATGTATTTTTATTTGTCAATCACACTTGGACAAAGCTAAGGGCAAAAAAAAATGTAAATAAATAAATAAATAATGCCTTTTCTGTCCTCCTTTTCTGTTTCCCACACTGCAGCCATCATGATCATTTCAAAAGAAAAAATTTGATCCCATTTCAACAGCATATTGAATGAGAACATTCCTTGCATCATGAATTTTTTGCTGGAAGTGAATATATATAATTACGCTCTAAAGACAGTTTTTGGATATACTCATGCAGAACTTGCTAACAAGCAGCAAAGGCATTAAAACAACAGCGGGAGACTTGATTTATTTTTGTAGGAGATTAAATTTCATTGGAAATGAAATACTCTATTCTTTAATATTAATCCTACCCCTTCCTGAAGGGAAAAGGAAGAGAAAGGGATCAGCAACCTTCTTCCTGAGCCAAAGGAGAGAGATGCAAAGGACAATAAAAACACCTGGGAGGCTGAGTTGCTTGCAAAAACAAGGGACTACCATTTTACTCTGCTCCAGGAGATTTAATAAATTATAGAGGCTTATTTATACATCACCATACTAAAGAAAGATAATGATATTAATATCTGGGGAAAGCTTGAGATCATCCCTTTAGGGACAGAGGCTAGGTGTACATGATTTAGAAACCAGTACCTGCACTGAAATGGAAGAATTCTGGAGGTTAGAGGCTACTTGCAGCCATGCAAGAGACATGAGCAAGGAAAGAGGAAATGGCACGGCGTGCTTCCCTTCCTTCTGCTTGCTATGGTAAGACAGATGAGTGTGCCATGGGCAAATGGACGCCATGGAAAGTAGCTCTTCTGAAGGGAACTCACCTCAGTGGGGAGGTTGTAAGGTAAAAGGGACCTCAGAGTATGAATGTTGTTGCACAGGCACACAGCAGCTGGAGGAGGGAGCATTTGCAAAAGTCCTATCAGAGGCTGCGTTTCCTAAATTCATGGAAACTGTTATTTGCCACATTCTGTGAGGCCTTCTAATGACCCATGAGAGAATCTCTGCAAATATCAAGGGCATGAACCTAAGAGTACAAATCGAACAGTAGTAATCATGTGAGATTTCTCCCCCTTCCTTTACCTCTCTTCTCCTGTCTGTGCTCTGAAAAGTCAATAGCTTGAGGAGAAAGGAGAATTAAAGGAGCCAGAGGAAGAGTGAAGGACCAGACTATCGCTTCTTGCCCGCTGCAGGTCCCTAGCTAGGCTTCAGGTAGGAAGAGGAGAAAGGCATAGAAATGGACAGCAGATTGACATTTGGTTGTTGGACTAGACTATGTTTTTAATATCTTAAGAGAAGTTATTGCTATAAAAACCAGATTTTTATAACTGAATACTTACAAAGGTAAACTCCCACTTTCAGCCAAGGTAGAGAAACCAGGACTGGATTTACATTTCCATTTGCAACTGTGTACAAAAACCAGATAAAATATGTGAAACAACAGATTTCAGACATTGGATTTCAAGGCAGCAAATGGTTCATGACAGGGACAAGCTATACATTGCCTCAGTTTACTGTCTAGACAGAGTATCCATGTCACTGAGCAGAGAGGGAAACCTTACAAAATTTAGTGTTCCCACTAAATTAAGATAGACCAGAAGGTCTAGCATTCTCCAGACAGAGTATTGGAGAATAAAGATCTAACCCAAGAGGGATTTCTACATATCTGTACAGAGGTACCCTCAAGTCTTCAACTTACTACTAACACAAATGTGTGAGGAAACACAAATCTTCCCGAGCAGGTACACCTAGATCACCCTTTGTAACAATGAAAATACATCCTGCATATCAGATATTTACATTACGATTCATAACAGTAGCAGAATTACAGTTATGAAGTAGCAACGAAAATAATTTTGTGGTTGGGGATCACCACAACATGAGGAACTGTATTAAAGGGTTGCAGCATTTGGAAGGTTGAGAACCACTGACTTAGATAATGGAATATTGTTCAATGATAAAAAGGAATAAACAAACTACTGATACATGCTACAGCACAGATGGATCCTAAAATAATTATAGTGAGTGAAGTAAATAAAAGAAAGCATAATTCCTACATTATTTCATTTATATGCAGTTCTGGACTATGAAAACTGATAGTGACAGAAGGAAGATCAGTGGTGAGTGAAACTGGGGGAAGGACAGGGAGGATGGAACAGGAGAATGAGGAAACTTTGAGGAATGATGGGTATGTTCACTTCTTTGATTGTGATGTTGTTTTCACAGTTGTGTAAATAAGTCAAAATATATTGAGTTGAACATTTTGAAAGTGCATAAGTGCAGTTTTGAGTTACAGTTCCATATAGGAGTTTAAACAAAGGGAGGGTGGGAGAAGGGACTGAAAATCTATGAGATCTGCCTAGAACACCATCAAAGAAATGAGAAAGGAAATTAGACAAAGTTCAACTAAAGGTAGCCCCTGGAAAAAATAGATACTTCCTTTCATTCATTTTATTCCATAAATTAGTTATAGTAAGTGGTTTAACAGCAGGCTTAGGATAAAATTCTGACTTCATGATTTGCAGAGCTGGCCATTATGTGAGCACACCTGTATCTCTAGCCTTTTTCCTTCCATATACACTACACTGCTTTTGTACTATCTCCATACTGAGGTTTTAAACTTCTGTACTATGTATACTATTTTTCATCTTTGGTCCTTCCATCAGAATGTACCCTCAGCTGAAATACCCTTCTCTCACCAAGCGCATCACTATTCATCATTCTCGAGGAGGTTTCTACTAACAGCCCACTCTAGGCTGAGTACCCATGACAAATGTTCCCAAAGCACACTACTCCATTGCTCTCTCATAACATTCATCAAATTTATTTTAATTACTTGTTTTATCATCTGTTTTTTCTGGATTGTAAGCTCTTCTGATTTGTTCATTGCTGTATTCTGAAGAATATAGGTGCAAAACTACTTATGAATGCCACTCAAGAAGTATTTGTTGAGTGAATGAATATGAAAGGACATAAACTCTGCGATTTATTTAACTATTTGACCATTCCTTTTCTATATTTTGCCTCAACTCATTTACAGCAGTAAATTTGTAAGCACAATAGTTGAAAATCTTGTATATCATATTCTCCAATATACTCTTGCCCATAGGATGTGCTTAGCTTGGCTCATGCCTATAATCCTAGCACTCAGAGAGACCAAGGTAGGTAAATTTTTTGAAGCCAGGAGTTGGAGACCATCCTGAGCAAGAGCAAGACTCACTCTCTACTAAAAATAGAAAAACTGGCCAGGTACAGTGCTGCATGCCTATAGTCTCAGCTACTCAAGAGGATGAGGCAAGAGGATCACTCAAGCCCAGGAGTTTTGAGGTTGCTGTGAGCTATGTCACTATGGTACTCTACCCAGTGCAACAGAGTTAGACTCTTCTCTCCAAACAAAAGTAAAGGAAAGAAATTTATTAGGTGAAAGGCACTCTATTAGTCCTTTCTATTTCCATCAGGAAATGTACTCACTTATTTGTTTTCAATTTCAGTCTTTAAGGTATAAATATATAACCTTGCTCATTCGATTCATAACATTACGAATCTTTCACTGAATCTGGCACAAGCTATACATTGCCTTGGTTTACTGTCTAGACAGAGTATCCATGTCACTGAGCATGAATCTCTCCAATTTCTTAATTGAATAAAACTCTTAAATTTAAGCATTCTCTTAACAACTAAATTTGAGCATATTTAAGTTTGAGCAAATGGAATTCATAACTTTTTTATAATCCCATCATTTATTCCAAAATTCCACATTACATAAAGTACACATAACTCCCAGGCTCATAACCACAAGTCATCTTTGGTTTCTGTCTTTCATCCCTGTTCCAAATGAGACATAAAGTTCTGCCTAATCTTCAAATGTAATATGCATCAAATCTTAATTCTGTGCTTATGACCTGCAAGGTACTGTGAGAGGCTCCAATACAAAAATTCCCTCTAATCTTGAAAGGTTTATAATCTCATAAGAAGATTAATAAAGAGACGAATGACATAATATACTATAAGATAAAGAGATTTTCATGTAAATATGCATGCTCAGTGCACTCACAAAACTAAACTCTTCTGTTGTAGAAGTTCAAAGGAGAGTATCACTATTCTTTTAATTATAAAAAATATGTTGTGGAGAAAAACTTTAGCCAATGTAGGTGGACTTGAAAATGTATTAAGATGTTGTAAAATAATTAGTGTGAACCAGATATTGTGAAATAGTAGGTGATCATAATGGGAACAATTTGAACTGAAGTTATAGGACAATAAATACAGAGCCAAGAGAGCAATGCATTTCTGAAGATTTCAGTTGCCTCTAATATCTATAAATATTAAATATATGCCAATAAAATTAAACCTATGCCTAATAATTTACTCTTGCTTTATATTAAATACCTTTCATCCCTAAGAAAAAAATATTCCCTCTGGAGTACAGATATATTATGTAAGTATACATAGATACACATACATATATGCACACATATTCTCTGTGTGTGTATGTGTGTGTGTGTGTGTGTGTGTATTATGCCTCCGTGTGAAGTTATCCTTCTTTAGTTCTTTCATTCTTCCATTTTCTCTTTTTGTTGTCTCTTCCTACCTCAAAATTTGTCTGTCTATATTTTACCACTTAATAAGAGCATTTCCAGGCTAGTTCCATAATTTATACTCAAATAAATCATTTCTATTTATATAAATTGTATATATGTTAAATATACAAATGATACATAAATTTTGATCATTTTTATAACAACAATATAAGTAATAGTATGCTACTTTCAAAACAAGATCAAAAATTTCATCATGTTCACAAATTGAAAACAATCTAAATGTTCAAAAAGTGCTGAAGTGACAGGTGGTGCCTGTGACTCAATGGAGTAGGGCACCGGCCCCATATGCCAGAGGTGGTGGGTTCAAACCCAGCCCCAGCCAAAAACTGCAAAAAAAAAAAAAGGAAGACAGACTTCCTTTTTCTTTAAGAAGACAGACTCAATAATCAACCAACTGATTTTTCATAGTAAAGTATAGAAACACATAGACTTGCGTAATACTTCAAAATCCAACACAATATTCTAGACAAGAAAGATGAGTGAAGAAGGAGGAGGAACAGCAATTAAGGTGCAAATACAACTTATTTTTTTAGTTTGTAATATATGCAAAGCGATTAAAATCTTTATATGCCATTAACTAATTTTTCCTCTTTACTGCCTTAAATAGGCACTATTAGCAAGCAACAAAAATAAACTGCCATGAAAAAATCAGTCTCAGAGCACTGCCTGAAAGCTAATTGTCTTGAATATTCAAATCATAAACAAAAAGGAACTCTATTATTTTCTAATTTTTATTCCAAACACAATTACTGAGCATGTATGAAGTTTCCAATACTGCAAACTCTTTAAGAGAATGAAAATGGTGAAAGTATTTTACATTTATTTAATATAGTAATAAGATACTATGTATAGTTTGCTTTCATAATTTAAACAAGTATTTCATATAAATTACAGCTTTAACATTCAAAGTGTGCCAATTAATGTCTTCTTTTATGTTTCTATTATGACATTATTGTTAGCATTATTTTTGAAACTTGCAATTATTTTTTACTTATCAAACTCCTGATTTGAATGGCCAATTAAACTGTAATTTAATTTATTGTAAGAAGGATGAATGTTTAATTCCTTACCTTGTAAGTTCATCATCTCCGAGCATTGCTTTAGAAACTGGTGAGTATCTAGCTGGTGATGCTGGTGTCTGGCCCAAGTAGGAAGATGGGCTAACATGATTATCAACAGGCTGAGAAGCTTCAAAACAAAGAAAGTGAAAGATACTTCAAAAATAAAATAAGCCATTCAGGATCCCACTTACGCATTATTAATTTTAAAGTTAATACATAACTCAATTCTTTGTATATCAGAACTTGGTAGAGAAGATGATTTGTCAGCTAAAAATATGGATGAGCTGTTTCCAGATAAAAATTACTTTAGATATTGAGAACACTAAAGGAAACTTAGTCCATTGTCCATTTGGGTTTCTTTGAGAACATATAACTGAAAAGGAGTTTATACTAATTTATTTATGCAGGGAAATCCAGGAAAGAACATTTAAAAGACTATAATAAGAAAGAGTAAGTAAATTTGAAGTATAGTAAACTTCATTTTTCTGGAAAGTTATTTTACAAGTTTCTACTTTAAATAATTATATACAGTCACAATTTGACTTGAGAATAATGAAAACCAGAAGCTTAAAAGTAAGTGAAAAACCCATGTTTTTAATTCCAGCTCAGATCTGTAAACCTAAATTACACATATTCTTTTTAATTCATTCATAAAAGAAGGGAAACCTGGTAAAAAGCAGAAATAAAAAATAAGGAAAAACTATCTTTTGGTTCATTTTGATAATAATAAATATCATAGGTTATCATTCTAGCAAATACTAAGAACAGAAAATTGTAAGTTATTCCTGACAATGCTTTCCAAAGAGGCAGGTATGTAACACACTTCAGTTGTAGCTTACAGACACAATATTCTTAAATAATCTGAATCATTACCAAAACACACAGAACCAGTCTTTCATTTTATTGAGGCTTTTAACTATGATGAAGTAACAAAGCATTTCCAAATTAGTTGGAATATTTATTATGAAATATTAATATCTTCTTTCATATTACTGAGTACCAAAATGGACAAAGCACTATGCTACACACTGGAGGTACAAAAATGCAGGGATCATTAATTCAAATTACTATTGTGGTCAGGTAAGTAACATAAAGGAATAAGGTGATCTCAGCGAAAGACAATAAGAAACTACTGGAATTGTAGTATATTAGAAAAATGCTTGCTCTATCTAAAGGATGCAGCATCTATATATCTCTTATTTATCTGTAACCACACAAAAATAAAAAAGCCTTCAATGTCTATTGATAGTATAAGGTTTGGAGATCTAGTACAATATCCACTGGTATTGTAAGTCTATAGTACCTGACAGCAATTGTTTCCTATCCAGTTCATATTTAAGATCCTTTTTGGTATTTGAGCCGAAGGACTTTCTACCAATTAGCAGGCATGAAAACAATATAAATCTCATACAAGTCTGTCAGAGCTCTTGACTAGGTAAACTGTCAATTAACAGCAATATTATGGAAAGATTCTTTTTCCTGAGCTGTGGGTCAGAACAGTAGGATTAAAATATTGAGGAAACCAGGGTCCTGGGTGAGTGGGCGCTGTATGTGTGTACACATGGCCAACCTGCTAATTAATAAAGTTGCAGTGAGGGAACACACAGCAATGGTGCCAGGAGAGAGAATCCAGGTAGTCAGTGAGTGAGGGAGGGTCTCCAAAGTGGGCAAGTGGGACTCGGAACTGCAAGTTCTGGCTGGACAGAATCTGGCCAGGGAGGGGGCATTTGGATGTAGGTGGAGCAAAAATGAACTGGAGCTTGGAGAGTGGGAGCCATTCATGGTGAGATGGGGAGAGAGGGCTCCAGTCACCTCTGGCTGGGATAACCTACCCAGAAACATCACTCTGGGGGCACAGTGAAGCATTAGGAGACCCCGGGACCCAAGGAAGAGGTCTGAAGCTCAGGAAGACTAGCACAGAGGGTAAGTGCTTACGTTTGGGCAGAGGCAGCCCCTCCCAGAGGACTAGGGACAGGAATGGGCTGTCCTGCAGTTTTTTGATTTTGAACTTGAGCTTGCTGGAGTTGCCTTGGAAGGGACTAAGTGAGTGAATAAACTCAGTGTACAGTGGCTGAGACTGAATACTTGGAGGGGTGGAACTCCAAATGGCTTGGCTACTTGTGGGGTGCTGCCACTGTGGGAAGACCACACAGGAGGACCAGTCTACAGGATTCTAATGCATGGCTGGCTCTGGTGTGCCATCTGAGCTTGGGCAACTATTCTTACAATGAGATGAATGGCCTCCTGAACCCTTGAGAAGGCCACTTTGTCATCAGAGACTGTTTGACAAGCCTAAGAAATCTGGCGAGACCTTGAAGACTCTAATCTGAAGAAGCAACCAGGCCCTGACTGAGGGCAAGTAAATCAGGAAGACATGACCAGGTCTCCTCTGCAAGGACAGAGTGGCTTCCAGCTCCCATCTTATACAGTAAAAACAACCTGTGTACTCTCTGTGTGAAAATACTGTAGTGCCACCTGGTGACCAGGCAATATATTGCAATATACACAGTTTCATTTTTGCTCCCTTTCTCAACCTTTTCCCTCAATTTTTTCATTTTTTTCTTTTTTTGGTTGTTATGACTTGTTAGTGTTTTAGTTCTGTTCTATTTTGTGTGAATGTATTTTTATTCTTTCATTTTTTACTTTCTTCATTAGCAAAGGCTCCTCCATTTTGCTACAGTTTTTCAGCCCCTTTTATTCTTTCTTTTCTTTCTTTCTTTCTTTCTTTTTTTTTTTTGAGACAGAGTTTCGCTGAATCACCCTCAGTAGAGTGCCGTGGTGTTCCAGCTCACAGCAACCTCAAACTCTTGGGCTCAAATGATTCTCTTGCCTTAGCCTCCCAAGTAGCTGGGACTATAGGCACCCGCCACAATGCCTGGCTATATTTTGTTGTAGTTGTCATTGTTGTTTAGCTGGCCCAAGCCAGGTTCGAATCCGCCAACTTTGGTGTATGTGGCTGGCATGGTCACCACTGTCCTATGGGCACCGAGCCTCTTTCTTCATTTTTTATTTCTCTCCTTTTATCTCTCTTCTGGTAGAGATTTTTCTACTTTTCTCATCTTTCCCACTTAAATTTTTCATAGACATGAGATATCCCTTTCTTTCTTCATATAATTGTATTTTTGATTTTCTTTATCTATTACTATTATTCTTTTCCTTGAGGGTTGGAGGGTTACAGCATTCCTCTAGATAGGAGATCACAGCATTGGTCTGGCTCAAGGAGGCCATAAGCTCAGGGTCTAGGGTGTCCTAGGTTTGGCCTGTGGAAAAATGGCACTGGTAGGTCCCCTCTATGACATACTGCTGATTTATTCCCCATATTTGGAAGAGGTAGAGTCTTGCTTTCACCCAGGATGGTAAGGATCTCATGACCAACCCAACCTGGCCCCCCCCAATCCTATAGTTGTGGGTGTGGGTTAAAACACCCTGCTGAACAACATTCTCTTATTGCTTTCTTTCTCTCCTTCTTTTCCTTTCACCCTCCTTTCTATTTTGCTTTCTCCTTTCTCACTCTTTACTCTTCTCCTCCTTTTGACCTTATACCAAAAGTCCACTTTAACACCTAAGCTCAGAGATAAGGCAATTTAAAGCGAAGGAGAAAGTGAGAGGAAACAGTAGAGGAAGGAAGTGAACAAGAAGAAAACACACATGTGGAAGAACCAATGAAAAAATGCTGGCAACATGAAAAACCAGAATAGACCAACCACCCCAAGGGATCATGAGGTAGCTACCATAGAGGATCCTACCTATAAAGAATTAATGGAAATGACAGACAGAGAATTTAAAATATGAATGTTAAAAAAAATAAATAAAAGGGGAATTGATGAGAAAGTGGAAAATAATCAAAAGGAAATCCAAAAACAGAACCAAATAAGGGATGAAAGATATGAAGAAAATGCAAAGGCTATGGCAGAGCTTAAGGAATTGAAGGAGGCAATCCTGGAACTTAAAGATCCAGGAAAGTAGAAAGTATCAATAACAGATTAAAGCATGGAGAAGAAAAGAATATCAAAGCTAGAGGATAAAGCTCTTGAGCTAACATAAGACAGTCAAAGAGGCAGAAAACAGAGGGAGAAAGCAGAATATTTGTTCATACAATTATGGGACTTCACAAAGTGTTCAAACATATGAATTATACGTATTCCTGAAGGGGAAGAAGAATATCCAAAAGGAATGGAAGCCCTACTGGAGGATGTCATAAATGAAAATTTCCCAAGTATCATTCAAGGTTCTGAAACACTCTTTTTAGAGTGTATTGAACCTCAAGTCATCTCAACACAAATAGAGCATCTCCAAGACACATTGTCGAGAACCTGTCCAAAGTTAAGATGAAAGAGAAAATATGCAAGCAGCCACGAATAAGCACCAATTGACGTACAGGCCCAGATGCATCATAATCACAGAGACTTCTGAGCTGACAATGCTTTAACCCATGAGAGACTGGTCATTTACCTTTAACCTTCTTAAACAAAACCATTTTTCAGCCCAGAATTCTGTATCCTGCTAAACTAAGCATCAAAATTGATGGAGGAATCAAATCTTTTACTGATAAGTAAAAATTGAGGAAATAATCCACAACAAGACCAGCTCTATAGGAAATATTTAGTACTATTCTCCACACTGACCATCACAATGTACCACCAACGAAGTAAATACCCAGAAACTAAAGGATCAATCCTAGCTTCTGCAATGGTGCAAAGGATGAATTGAGCAACAAATTTTCACAAAATCAGATGAATAGAACCCCACCACACTTATAAATTTTCTCAATAAATGTAAATAACTTGAATTCCCCACCAAAGAGGCAAAGGCTGGCCAATTAAATTAAAAAGCACAAGCCATCTATATGTTGCCTCTAGGATATACACCTATCCTTAAAGGAAAAATGAGACTCAGGGTGAAGGACTGGAAAACAATATTGCGGGCTAATGGAAATCAAAAGAAAGAAGGGGTTGCTATCTTATTTTCAGGTACAAGTGGATTTAAAGTAACTAAAGTTAAGGAAGACAAAGATGGTCACTTCATACTGGTCAAAGAAATGATACAGAGGACATTTCAATTCTAAATATTTATGCACCCAAATTTACAAAACAGATTCTAATTGGTCTGAGCAATATGATATCATATAACCATAATATCTTGGGACTTTAATAACCCTCTGAAAGAACTGGACATATCCTTTAAACACAGACTAAACACAGATACAAGGGACTTATGTGACCCTAGAACAAATGGGCTTAACAGACATATACAGAACACACCACCCCAAAGCTAAGGAATATACATACGTTCCTCTTGTCAGCTCATGGATCATATTGCAAAATAGGTCATATCCTAAGACAAAAATCAAATCTGAACAAAATCAAAAGAACTTGAAATTACACCTTGCATCTTCTTAGACCACAAGGCACTAAAGGTGGAGCTCAGCTCCAACAAAAATTTTCATCCCCACTCAAAGGTATGAAAACTAAACAACCTTATGCTGAATAGAAATTTGGTCAAGGAAGAGATAAAGGAGGAAATCATTAACTTCCTCAAACATAACACAATGAAGATACAAGCTACCAAAACTTGTGCAATCCTAAGAGGGAAATCTATCATATTAGATGCCTACATCTGCAAAGCAGGAAGACACTACATCAACAACCTAATGAATCTTCTTGAGGAAAAGGAAAAGGAAGACCACTCTAATCCTAAACCTAGCAAAAGAAAAGAAATAACAAAAAGTAAACCATAAATAAATGAAATGGAAAACAAAAGAATCATTCAGAAAATTAATAAAACAAAAAGTTGGTTCTTTGAAAAGATAAATAAAATCAATAAACCTTTGCCCAGATTAATTAGAAATGGAAAAATAAAATCTCTAATAATCTCAATTAGAAAAGAGAAAGGAGAAATAATAATTGATACCACTGAGATACACTAGATTATTTCTGAGTACTACCAAACACTCTATGCTCAGAAATTTGACAATGTGGAGGAAATGGACCAATACCTGGAATCACACCATCTCCCTAGACCTTAACCAGGAAGAAAAAGGTCACTTGAACAAAACAGCATTAAGCACTGAGATGGAAAAAACAATAAAAACACTTTCATTAAAAAAAAAAAAAAAAAAAAAAAGCCCTGGACCAGATGGCTTCACACCAGAATTCTATCAAACCTTCAAAGATGAACTTGTACTTATACTGCAGAAACTATCATGAAACATTTAGAAGGAAGGAACCCTCCCCAACATGTTCTATAAAACAAACATCACCCTAATACCAAAATCAGGAAAGGACTGAACTAAAAAGGAGAATTACAAACAAGTTTCATTAATGAATACTGATACAAAAATATGTAATAAAATATTAGCAAACAGATTACAGCAACACATTTAAATAAAACTGTACATCATAATTAAGTAGACCTTATCCCAGGGATGTAAGGCTAGTGTTTAAAAGACTCAAATCCATAAATGTAGTTCACCATATCAATGGAAGCAAAAACAAAGATCATGTGATCCTCTTAATAGATGCAGAAAAAACATACGACAAAATACAGCATCCTTTTCTAATAAGAGCACTTAAAAAAATGGGCATAAGTGGCACATTTTCTAAACCAGTGGTTCTCAACCTTCCTGATGCTGCGGCCCTTTAATATAGTTCCTGTGGGTCACGACCATCTATGACAAATCCACAGATAATGTCACACTGAATGAAGTATAACTAAAAGCTTTTCTATGTAGAACTGCAACCAGACAAGGATGTCCATTATCACCACTGCTACTCAAAATAGTTCTGAAGTTCTAGCTAATGTAATCAGACAAGAGAAGGATATCAAGGGCATCCAAATGGGGGCAGAGGAGGTCAAACTCTCGCTATTTGCTGATGATATGACTTTATACTTAGAAAACCCCAGAGACTCAACTACAAGACTCTTGGAAGTGATAAAGTAATGTTTCGAGGTATAAAATCAATATCCACAAATCAGTAGCTTTTGTATACATAGGCCAGTAACAGCCAAGTTGAGAAGCTAACCAAAGACACAATTTCCTTCACAGTAGCTCTAAGAAAATGAAAAACCTAGAATTATACCTAACAAGGTATAATTGGTGAAGGACCACTACAAAGGGAATTATGAAACCCTAAGAGAAATAGCAAAAGGTATTAATTAACAAATGGAAGAACATACCATGCTCTTGGCTGGGAAGAAACAACATTATTAAAATGTCTATACTACTCAAAGCAATCTATAGATTCAGTACAATGTCCATTAAACTATCAACATCATATTTTGAAGAACTGGAAAAATAGTTCTTTGTTTCAGATAGAACCAGGAAAAAACCCATATAGCCAACGCAATTCTTAATAATAAAAACAAAGTTGGAGACATCACTTTACTAGACTTTAGGTTGTAAGTCCACAGTGAACAAAATAGCATAGTACTGGCACAAAAATAGAGATTTAGACATATGAAACCAAATAGAAAACCAAGAGATAAAACCAGTCTCATATAGCCATCTGATCTTTGATAAACAAACAAAAGTATTCACTGGGAAAAAGAATCCCTATTCAAAAAATGGTGCTGGGAGAATTTGACTCAAGATTTAAAAAAAAAAAAAAGAGTTAAATCTAAGACACAAACAATAAAAACCTTAGAAGAAAGTGTGGGAAAAATTCTTGATGATGGGGAAAGATTTTATTAAGAAGACTTCAGTGGCAATTGCAACAACAACAAAAATAAACAAATGGGACATAAATTGAAAAACTTCTGCATAGCTAAGGACACAACAATTAAAGCAAACAGACAATCTTCAGAATGGGAAAAGATATTTGCATGTTACGAATTTGACAAAGGCTTGATAACTAGAATTATAGAGAACTTAAATTAATCAAAAGAGCAAACAATCCTATCTATCACTGGGCAAGAGACATGAACAGAATGTTCTCTGAGGAAGACAGAGAAACGGGTTCGAACCTGCCAGCTCTGGTGTATGTTCTGGTGCCCTAGCCGCTGAGCCACAGGCACCGAGCCAAAGAAGACAGAGAAATGGCTAACATATGAAAAAATGTTCATCATCCCTAATTATCAGAGAAATGCAAATCAAAACCACCCTGAGATATCACCTAATCCCAGTGAAAACAGCCCATACCACAAAGTCCCAAAGAAGCAGATGCTGGTGTGGAGGTGGAGAGGGGAACACTTTTACACTGTTAGTGGGAATGCAAACTAATACAGCCTCTTCGGAAAGAAGTATGGAGAATTCTCAAAGAACTCAAATTAGATCCCTCATTTGATCCCCCAACTCTATTACTAGCATCTACTTAGAAGAAAAAATTATTTTATGATAAAGACATTTGCTCTAGATTGTTTATCACAGCTCAATTTACAATCACCAAGATTGGAAATAACCTAAATGCCCATCAACCCAGGAATGGGTTAACAAATTGTGGTATATGTATACCAAGTAATACTATTCAGCCATAAAAAAGATGGAGACTTTACATCTTTTGTATTAACTTGAATGGAGTTGCAACATTCTTCTTAGTAAAGTATCACAAGAATGGAAAAGCAAATATCCAATGTACTCAATACTAATATGAAACGAGTAGATTATCTAATACATGTCCACATAAGAGAAAGACTCAGTTCACTTCAAGTTGAGAGAAGGGGGAAAGAGGAAGGGGAAAGTGGGGATGAAGAGGATGGAGAGGAGGGAAGGAGACTGCTGTGCTCCCATTTAATGGGCACATGGCACACCTTCTGGGTGTGGGGCACAACTACAAGAAGGACTCTACCTAATAAATGCAAACATTATAACCTAGGTCTGCGTACCCTCAAATTAACCGGAAAAAATAAAAATAAAAATAGATACTGGTCAGGGAGAGGGGAGAAGGGAAGATGATGGGGAGCCACAGTGTATGGCACACCTCTTGGGGGTGAGACACAATTATAAGAGGGACTTTAACAAATACAATCAGCGTATCCTAATTCTTTGTACCCTCTACAGATCCCAAACAATAAAAAAATAAATAAATACTGGCAAAAAAATATTTAGGAAACCGTTATGTAAACAGATATGTTGTTATCTAGGCTTTGTTGTTCCATTTATAGAGCACGGATAGTAGATTTAAATTCTTAAGGGCCTTAGGATTTTCAAAATGCCAAATGAACACTGGCTTTAACTTAAAGTCACCAGCTACATTAGCCCCTTAATCAACAAGACAGTCAGCTGGTTCTTAGAAGTTCAGCACAGCACTGACTTCTCTCTAGCTATGAAGTCTTACATGCCCTCTTCTTCCAAAAGACGGCTGATTTATATACATTGAAAATCTGTTGTTGGGCAGAACTACCTTCATCAATTATCTACTTTCATTAATTATCCTGGATAACTTACTGCAGCTTCTATATTAGCACCTGTTGCTTCACTTTGTACTTTTGTGTTTTGGAGATGAGTTCTTTCCCTAAAGCTCATGAACCAATGTCTGCTAGTTTTAAAACTTCTCTTCTGCAGCTTCCTTATTTCTCTCAATATTCAGAGAACTGAGGAGAGTCAGGGCCTTGCTGTGGATTAGGGTTTGGTTTGAGGGAATACCGTGACTGGTCTGATCTAGCCAGACCACTAAAGCTATCTTCACATCAGCAATAAGGCCATTTTGCTTTCTTATCATTAGAGTGTTCATTAGAGTAGCACTTTTAATTACCTTAAACAACTTTTCTTTGCATTCACAACTTGACTAATTAGAGCAAGAGGCCTAGCTTTCTGCCTTTCTACATGCCTTCCTCTTTAGGCTTGACCATTTTTTAGCTTTTGATTTAAAGTGAGAGAGGTGTGACTCTTTCTTTCACTTGAACACTTAAGAGGCCACTGTAGGGTTATTAATTAGCCCAATTTCAAGATTGTTGTGTCTTAGGCATTAGGGAGACCCAGGAGAGGGAGTGAGATGGCGGAATGGTGGTTGTCAATGCAGCAGTCCAAACACAGTATGTTTCTGAAATTTGCCACCCTATATGGGCACGATTTGTGGTACCCCCAAACAATCTTAATAGTAGTATCACTGATCACAGATCACCATAACAGACACAATAAAAAAGTTCTAAATATTGGGAGACTTACCAAAATGCGATACAGAGACATGAAATAAGCATATGCTGTTAAAAAAACAGCAGCTGAGAGACTTGCTCAGTACAGGGTTGCCACTAAGTTTCACTCTGTAAAAATTGCTATGTCTATAAAGCGCAATACAGTGAAGTATAATAAAACCAGGAAGGCCTATATTTTGCTTGCTAGTAAACTGCACGTTAAAACAAATTTCTGTGCTCAATTCTAAAACTATCAGAACAACACAAGACTATATTACTTGCATGACTGCTTTGGTGACTGCTATTTACATAAAAGTTTGAGAATCAATGCCTTAAATGTTGAAAGAAATTGCTGCTAAAAAACACTAAAGGTGAAAAAGGACTCCTCCTTCTAAATGAAAATTTTGACTTAAAATAGATTGGTAAAAACCATTAGACTAAAAAGCTTAATAGTTCCTTTAAAAATACTTTTATGAAGTTTAAACTTTTTGTATTATACTGAGAATATTTCATTAATGTGCATCACATCTAAAGAAATAAATTTAAGGCAAACTTAAGGCAACAAACTTACAATTGGTGATATCAGGTGGTGCATAGCCATCATTCATATACATACTTGTGGGTTTTGCCACTTTCAAGGAAACAAAATCAGATGTGTTCTTTAAGGCAGTTACTGCTTCTTCATGAGTAACTTCTTCTAAACATACACTATTCACCTAAAAGAAAATCCCAAAACACATTTATGGCATTTTCATGTGTTTTCTGGTTTTGGGTTATAAACAATTACACCAAGAGACAAGGAAAATCAGGAATAATTTAAGGAAAATAAAGATGTTTGGAAAGAAAATACCCATTTTAACAGTCTACAACCTCAGGAAATTGTTGATGATGCATGTGAAGTGGTTGTTGTATGTTAATGAAATAGCCCACCTTGATTCCAGCACCTATTCATCCTGTTCCCACAGCCTTTATTTCCTCCCACTCTTAGGCATTTAGAAATGTGTGTAGGTATATTCTAATACACACTTTTTTTTTTTTTTTTAAAGAAATGAGACTGGGTGGTGCCTGTGGCTCAAAGGAGTAGGGCGCCGGCCCCATATGCCGGAGGTGGTGGGTTCAAACCCAGCCCCTGCCAAAAACTGCAAAAAAAAAAAAAAAAAAAAAAAGAAAAGAAATGAGACATTTATGGTTTTTGTTTTGTAAATGTATTTTTAAAAAGTCTATAAAGCAATTCATGTTTTAATCTGCATATCAACTTTTTTTTAAATCTGTACTTCTGTTATTAGTCAAGTTGAGTTTTTATTTAAAAGTTTTTTTTTGCCATTCACCCATCTTCTGTATAGAAATAAAATTGATTTTCAAGTAGTGGTGTTATATCCTGCAATTTTGCTAAACGTGTTTTTTTTTTTCTATTAGGAGGTTCCAGAGGATTTCCTAAATACAGTATGAAGTCATCTGCACATTTACATAGTTTCATTTCTTCTGTTCCAATCTGAATATCCTTTTTCTTTTCTTATTGTCTTAGCTACAATTCTCCAGTATAACAATAAATAGAAGTGGCAGGTAGCCTCTCTAGGAATTTGTTCATTTCACCCATGTTAACTAATGTATAAGCACACAATTCTTCCTAGAATTCTCTTATTCTATCTTTTCTTTTTTTGTGACCTTTTTTTTTTCTTTATTAAATCATAACTGTGTACACTGATGCATTTATGGGGTACAGTGTACTGATTTGATATATAATGTGAAAGGCTTACATTGAACTGATTAACACATATATCACCTTTCTTACTTATTTGTTGTGGGAAGACATCATACTCTTTTCTTAATAGTTTTGAAATGTACCATTGCATTATGCACATTAGGTGAGGTCCCACCAAATATCCTCCCTCCTCCCAACCTCCCTTCTCCTCTCTTCTTCCTACTTTCTGGGCTATAGTTATGTTTTACCATTTGTATGAATGTGTAGGTGATTATATATTGATTTCATAGTAGTGTTGAGTACACTGGATACTTTTTCCCCCATTCTTGAGATACCTTACTAAGAAGAGTATGTTCTAGTCCATCCAAATAAACATAAAAGATGTGAGGTCTCCATCTTTTTAATGGCTGCATAATATTCCATGGTGTACATATCCATAATTTGTTAATTTATTGATGGGTCAGTGTGCACTTGGGCTGTTTTCATGTCTTGGCAATTATGAATTGGGCTGCAAGAAACATTCTGGTGCACATGTGGCTCATGCCTGTAATCCTAGCACTCTGAAATGGCAAGGTGGGTAGATAGCTTGAGCTCCTGAGTTTGAGACCAGCCTGTCTTTTATTTATGCTTTTAGAAATGTGAGTCTTTTTTCTTGGCCAATCTAGCTAAAGGTTTGTCATTTTGTTGATCATTTCAAAGAACCAATTTTCAGTTTCGTTGATCTTCTCTATGGCTTTTCTTTTTCCTATTTCATTAATTTCTGCTCTAATCTTTATTATTTTCTCCCTTCTACTTTCCATAGGTTTAGAGTACTCTGCTTTTTGAGAGTTATTTAAAAAAAAAAAAATCACTGATGTTTCTGTTTTAAATTACTGTGTACTAAAAATATTAATTTTAGTATGTTTTTCATTTACCTAATTTGTACTTTTATAATTGACATTAGGAAAGGTTTTGTTGTTTTGACAAACATTTTTATTGGTCACAGAAGAGTCATAAATTTCCCCATGAGAAATTAATATTAATTAATCATTATTAACATCAATTATTACTAATATTAATTAATATGATTATTTTTTTGCAGCATTTCAGCAGCTAGTCCTTCATTCTCTTTTTCTGATGCCTGGTACCGCCTCATCTCTCTAACCTCTAAATACTGAACTGATCCAGGACTCAGTCTTTCTATATTTTCTCTTCTTTATCAGTGTTCATGCTTAGATGAAGTGTTGTGCCATATAGTGCAGGAGAAGTGGCTTCCCTAGAAGTTGTACACAGGAATAGAGTAACATAATTCAGAAATTTGGAACTGTTAACTGTTTTTTTTTGTAGAGACAGAGTCTCACTTTATAGCCCTCGGTAGAGTGCCATGATGTCACAGCAACCTCCATCTCTTGGGCTTCCATAATTCTCCTGCCTCAGCCTCCCGAGCAGCTGGGACTACAGGTGCCCGCCACAATGCCCAGCTATTTTTTTGCTGCACTTCGGCCGGGGCTGGGTTTGAACCTGCCACCCTCAGTATATGGGGCTGGCGCCCTACTCACTGAACCATAGGCGCCACCCTGGGACAGTTAACTTCTAAGGGGTACACTATAATACGGGACATGAGTCATGTAAAGGGCTAGCAGATATATCCTTTCTTTTACCTAGATGGCTGGTTCTATACAGCCTATTTGGAAGACTGTCCTATAAGCAATAAGCTACATTTTTATTCCCCCTTCCCCTTTCTTTTCCTTTTGATGGGTATCACTCTGTTGCCCAGGCTGGTTTTGAACTCTTGGCCTAAAACGGTCTGCTTTTTAGTCTCCCAAGTTGTTGGGAAGAAAGGCATAAGCCACTGTGCCCAGCTTGCATTTACTTATGAAATTACAGCTAGCTGCAATTTTATAAAAAATATAAAAATTAGCCAGGCATTGTGCTGTACACCTATAGTCCTATCTACCCTGGAGGCTGAGGCAGGAGGATCGCTTGAGCCTAAGAGTTTGAGATTGCAGTGAGCTATGATGATACAATCTAGCCAGGGCAACAGAGTAAAATCTTGTCTCAAAAAGCAAGGGAATATGAAGCACAAAATAATGACTGACTGATGTTCTAGTTCTTAGACCAGGTAATGACTTTACTAGTTTTCATGATATTATTAATTAAAGTAAAATAAAAGAGAATCATACATAAACAAATGAAATTGCATTGCAAACCTGAGGATTGTGATGAAACAGTTCTATGCATCCATGCTCTCAACACTTCAACAAAAAAGGAAGGAAAAGAAAAAGAAAAAGGAATACAAGTAAAAGAGAGGGGCTGGGACAGTTAATGGAAATGGCAAATAAGGATAATACCAAGACAAAGTGAGACCCTGTCTCTACTAAAAATAGAAAAACTAGAATTCTGGGAAGATGGCTGACTGGTAGCAACCCTTGGCAGAGGCTCCTGATTAGAGGGAGAAAAACTAGATGGAATCAGACTCTATGAAGCCAAAGGTGGGAAGCTGAGCCAAGAAAGAAGTTCGGCAAGCTGTAAGTCCAAGGAAGAGCGTCCAACAAAACAAATTATCGGTACAAAGCCTATGAGTAGAGGATGGGAGACCCTTCCCTCAAGCAGGAGGCCCACCTCAGGCTATCTGCAAGTGATCAGAAAACAAAAGATCTCTCATTTTACCTCCATAGAGAAAGTTGCTAAACACCAGGTTTCTTTCTCCAGGGAGGTCCCACTTATGAACTTAGACACCACCCCGCCAGGCATAAAATTGAATAGATATTTTCCCCCACAAGTCCGAACTCCCAGTCCACCCTTTTCCCCTGGCATGGCAGTCTGAAGTTCTGCCCCCTGCAGAGCAGAGAGTGTTTGGTCTTTTCCTGAGAGATCTGGGCATAGTGTGGACCGCCAACCATCACTAACAGGAAAGAAAGAGGGTGTGGGAAGAAGGGGACACTTGGCGGGAGGAGGAGAGGTCCCCTGGTTATGACTATGCCTGGCCAATGGTGATGTTGACCCTCAGTTCAGGCTGTGTCTGGCCAGATGAGGTGCAGAACCCCACCCCCACAATGGCACCCACAGCAGGAGAGTGGTTGCCTTATGTGAACTGAGTTCAGCAGGCAGGGCTGGTCCCCAGCCCCTGCTGGGCCTGTGAGCAGAGGCTTGCCAGGTGTGGATTGAGACTTGAAGGCAAGGGCATAGTCCCCTGTCTCCAACAGAACCCTCGAGCAGAGGCTTACTGGGTGTGAAGCAAGACCTGAGAGCTAGGGGGTGGTCCCCTGTCTCCAGCAGGCCAGTGAGCAGAGGCTTACTGGGTGAGGACTGAGACTGGCAGGCAGGGGTTTGGGTCCCCTAACTTGAATTGGTCTGGCAAGCAGTGGCTAGCTGGGTGTGGACTGAAACCAGTGGGTGGGGGTGTGGCCCCTGGTTCCAACTGGGCCTGTGAGCAGAGAGGCTGACAATAGTGTGGACTGAGTCTGGTCGGCGGGGGTAGGGGAGGGGACGTGGATCGGTGGATCCCTGGCTTCAATTGTATTGCTGGAGACCCTTGAATCCTCTCTGTTGAGCAGGGTTTGCACTGCTTGAGACAATTTAATTGGAACTTGTGTCTGGGGCTACCCACTCGGTGACATTCTGAGGTTGACCTATGAAGTTCTGTAGTAGAAAAGAACTGAAGGGTGGGGGATGAGGTGCTGTAGCTGTTTGTATTTCTTCATAGCTGAGACTTAAAGTTAATACCGTGGCTTCTTAGGATAGGGTAGATGTTGGCTGGTATCAAAAAAGAGTATATACGGTAGCTTGTGCTATATCACCAAAAAGGTCCTCAGAGTCTCAGCCAAAAATCTTAAAGGGGCCTTTGTAAGGTTGTAGGAGATAAGCCACAATTACAAAGCCTAGCACTTTGGTAAGGGGCTATCTCTACTACCTGGGAAGCCCAATTCAATCTCACCCTACCAGTTCTAATAACCAAATGGTGGAAAACAAGACATGGTATCGACCCAGCAGAAGAACTCTAGCAACATTAATAACCAGAATAGATCAATACTCCCAAGAACCCAAGAAATGACAAGGGATTTATAACTGAAGATGCTGTACATAGACAAATGGCTGCAATGTCAGAAATTGAATTCAGAATATGGATTGATAGAAACTGAATTCCAAAGAGTAGTTCTAAAGTTGTCTCAAGAAATTAATGAATTCAAAGACAAAGTCACCAAAAATATGGATATAATGAGAAAAGAGATAGCAGAGTGCAAGAAAACAAAAAAGTTAGTTGAGGAGCTCTGAAATACAGTATAATCTCTCAGTAATAGAGTAGACCAGGCAGAAGAAAGGATCTCTGAAACTGAAGACAAAGCTTTTGAACGTTTTCAAATGCTCAAAGAGGCAGACAAATGCAGATCAAAAACCGATCATTCCCTGAGAGAATGGGAGTGTGGGATGACTCCAAAAGATCAAATATTCAGCTTATAAGAATTCCTGAAGGAGAAGAGGATGCACCTAAAGGTATAGATGCTCTATTCTAAGAGATTTTGGAGGAGAATTTCCCAAGCATTGCAAGAGACACAGAACTTCAGATAGTAGACTGTTTTAGAACCCCAGAAAGACTCAATCCAAATAATCCTTTCCTAGCTACATTGTGATTAACTTTGCCAAAGTTAAGATGAAGGAGAAAATTCTACAAGCAGCCATACGTAAGAAAAGCATCAACTACCAAGGGATAAATATCAAAATGACTGCAGAACTCTCAGTTGAAATGTTTCAAGCCAGAAGAGATGGTCATCGACCTTCAATCTCCTAAAATCAAACAACTTCCAACCCAACATCTTGTATCCAGCTAAACTGAGTTTCATTTGTGATGGAGAAATCAAATACTTTAATGACATACACATGTTGAAGAAATTTGCCATAAATAAACCAGTTCTCCAGGATATTCTCAGACCCATCCTCCACAATGACCAGCGCAATGCTCTATCTCCAAAGTAAACACACCCAGAAATTTTTAAACAAAACTCAACTTCCACAGTGGTGAAAGGATTAAAAATGTCCAGTGTACATCCGAAAATCATGACACCCAAAATACAACCAGGCTTATCAATTCTCTCAATTAATGTGAATGGTTTAAATTGTCCTCTAAAGAGGCACAGGCTGGCTGACTGGATACATAAACTCAGACCGGATAGCTGCTGTATACAAGAATCTCACCTTACTTTAAAGGATTTTAGATTCAGGGTGAAGGGATGGACTTCTATAATACAGGCAAATGGAAACCAGAAAAAAGCAGGGGTTGCAATTTTAGTTGCAGATACAACTGGCTTTAAACCAACAAAGATAAAGAAAGATAAGGATGGTCACTACATAGTTGTCAAGGGAAACACCCAACATGAAGAGATTTTGATAATTAACATTTATGTACCCTACCAGAATGCTCCTCAATTTATAAAGCAAACCCTAATGGATATGAACAACTCGATATCTTCCTGCACTATAATAGCTGGAGATTTTAACATCCCTTTGACAATTTTGGATAGATCCACCAAGAAGAAACTAAACAAATATCAGACTTAAACCTGACCCTAGAACAAATGGATTTTACAGACCTCTACAGAACATCTCATCCTAATAAAACTGAATATACATTCTTCTCATCAGCCCATGGACCATCCTTCAAAATAGATTATATCTTGGGACGCAAGTCTAACCTCAGAAAATTTAAGAGAATAGAAATTATTCCTTATATCTTCTCAGACCACCATGGAATAAAAGTTGAACTGAACAGCAACAGGAATCTTCATATACAAATGAAGTCATGAAAACTAAATAATAATAGGCTGAATGATAGCTGGGTCAAAGATGAGATTAAGAAGGAAATCACCAAATTTTTGGAACAAAATGATAATGAAGACACAAATTATCAAAATCTGTGGGATACTGTAAGGCAGTCCTAAGAGGGAAATTTATGGCATTGGAAGTCTTCATCAAGAAAACAGAAAGAGGGGTAGCATCTGTGGCTCAAAGGAGTAGGGCACTAGCCCCATATACCAAAGGTGGTGGGTTCAAACCCAGCCTTGGCCAAAAACTGCAAAAAAAGAAAACAGAAAGAGAGGAAGCCAGCAACTTAATGGATCATCTCAATGGCAACCAGAAAAGGAAGAACATTCTAACCTCAAACCCAGCAAAAGAAAAGAAATAACCAAAATTAGGGCAGAATTAAATGAAATTGAAAACAAAAGAATCATTCAGAAGGTCAACAAAACAAAATGTTGGTTTTTTGAAAGGATTAACAAAATTGATAAAACTCTTGGCTAACATAACCAGAAACATAAAAGTAAAATCTCTAATACTGTCTATCAGAAACGATAAAGGAGAAATAATGACACCTCAGAAATTCAAAAAAAATCCTCAATGATTACTACAAAAACATCTATTCCCAGAAATATGAAAATCTGAAGGAAATGAACCAATACCTGGAAGCACACCACCTTCCTAAACTCAACCAGAAAGAATTACAAATCTTGAATAGACCTGTATCAGTCACTGAAATAGCATCAATAATATGAAATCTCCCCAAAAAGAAAAATGTGGAACCAGATGGCTTCACATATGAATTCTATCAAACCTTTCAAGAGGAACTAATACCTATATTACACAACGTTTTCCAAAGCATAGAAAAATAAGGAATACACACATTCCCAATACATTCTATGAAACAAATATCACCCTGATCCCCAAACCAGGAAAGGATCCAACAAAGAAAGAAAATTATAGACAAATATCCTTAATGAATATCGATGCAAACATATTCAATAAGATTTTAGCAAACAGAATTCAACAACACATCAAAAAAAAAATTACACACCATGATCAAAATGGTTTTATTCCAGGGTTACAGGGTTGGTTCAACATATATAAATCTACAAATACAATACATCACTATCAATAAACAACAAAGACCATATGATTCTCTCAATTGACACAGTAAAAGCCTTTGATAATATCCAGCATCCTTTCATGATCAGAACACTTAAGAAAATAGGCACAGAAGGGAAATTTCTTAAACTGATAGAGGCCATCTACAGCAAACCCACAGCCAATATCATACTGAATGGTGTAAAACTGAACATTTCCACTCAGATCATGAATGAGGCAAGGATGCCCACTGTCTCCACTGCTATTCAACATAGTAATAGAAGTCTTAGCCATCGCAATCAGGCAAGAGAAGGCGATCAAGAGTATCCAAATAGGGTCATAGGAGATCAAACTTTCACTCTTTGCTGATGATATGACCCTATACCTAGAAAATTCCAGGGACTCAACTTCAAAACTCTTAGAGGTGATCAAGGAATACAGCAGCATCTCAGGATAAAAAATCAACACTTATAAATCAGTAGCTTCTATACATGCCAACAATAGTCAAGCTGAAAATATAGTCAAGGACTCTATTCCTTTTACAGTAGTGCCAAAGAAGATGAAATACCGTATATACTCGAGTATAAGCCGAGTTTTTTCGGCACAATGCTCGGCTTATACTCGAGTATATACGGTATATGGAATCTACCTAACAAAGGATGTGAAAGATCTCTATAAAGAGAACTATGAAACTTTGAGAAAAGAAATAGCTGAAGATGTTAACAAATGGAAAAACATACCATGCTCATGGATGGGAAGAATCAACATTGTTAAAAAGTCCATACTACCCAAAGAAATACACAGATTTTATGCAATCCCTATTAAAGCACCATTGTCATACTTAAAAGAATTTGAAAAAATAGTATTTTGTTTTATATGGAATCAGAAAAAACCTCAAATAGCAAATACATTATTCAGAAATAAGAACAAATCAGGAGGTATCATGTTATCAGACTTCAGGCTATATTATAAACCAATAGTGATCAAAACAGCATGGTACTGGCACAAAAACAGAGAGATAGATTTATGGAACAGAATAGAGAACCAAGAGATGAACCCAGCTACTTATCATCATTTGATCTTCGATAGACATATCAAAAATATTCAGTGGGGGAAAAACTCCCTATATAACAAATGGTGCTGGGTGAACTGGCTGGTGACCTGTATGACCTGTAGAAGACTGAAACTGGACCCCCACCTTTCACCATTAACAAAAATTGATTCTCAATGGATAGAAGATTTAAATTTAAGACATAAAACTATAAAAATACTAGAAGAGAGTACAGGGAAAACACTTGAAGAAATAAGCCTGGGAGAATTTTTTATGAGGAGGACCCCGAAGGAAATTGAAGCAACACCAAAAATACATCACTGGGATATGATCAAACTAAAAAGCCTTTGCACAGCCAAGAGCACAGTAAGTAAAGCAAACAGACAACCTTCAGAATGGGAGATTTTTGCAGGTTATGTTTCTGACAAAGGTCTGATAACTAGAATCTACAGAGAACTCAAACTAATCAATAAGAAAAGAACAAACAACCCCATTTCTATGTGGATAAGAGACTTGAACAGAAACTTCTCTGAAGAATACAGGAGCAAGGCCTACAAACACATGAAAAAATGCTCATCATCCTTAATCATCAGAGAAATGCAAATCAAAATCACTTTGAGGTATCATGTAACTCCAATAAGATTAGCTCACCTCACAAAATCCCAAAACTACAGATGTTGGCATGGATGCAGAGAGAAGAGAACGCTTCTACACTGCTGGTGGGAATGCAAGCTAATACAAACTTTTTGGAAAGAAGTTTGGAGAAGGCTCAAGGAACTAAAAGTAGACCTACTGTTCGATCCTGCAATTCCTTTACTAGGTATATACCCAGATGATCAAAAATTATTTTACAACAAAGACATTTGCACTGGAAAGTTTATTGCAGCCCAATTCATAATTGCCAAGACATGGAAACAGCCCAAGTGCCCATTGACCCATGAATGGATTAGCAAATTTGTGGTATATGTACACAATGGAATACTATGCAGCCATAAAAAGATGGAGACTTCACATCTTTTATGTTTACCTGGATGGAGCTGGAACATATTCTTCTTAGTCAAGTATCTCAAGAATGGAAAAAAAAGTATCCAATGTACTCAGTACTACTATGAAATAAATATATAATCACCTTCACATTCATGTGAATGGCAAAACATAACTATAGTCCAGAAAGTAGAAGGGAAGAGGAGAGAGGGGAGGGGGCACATGGGAGGAGAGAGGGTATTTAGGAGGACCTAATATACATGATGCAATGGTACATTTCAAAACTATTAAGAAATGAGTATAATTGTGATGGATGTGTTACTTAGTTCAAGGTAAGCATTTTGCATTGTAATCCTATAAATGCATCAATGCACAAAGTTATGATTTAATAAAAAATAATAACAAAAACTTTTTTTAGGATTTGATAAAGCAAGACTAGCATTTACTATCTATCTATCATCTATCTATTTATTAATTATTTTTTTGAGACAGATTCTCATTATGTAGTCCTTGGTAGAGTGCCATGGTGTCACAGCTCACAGCAACCTCAAACTCTTGGGCTTAATTGATTCTCTTGCCTCAGCCTCCCAAGTAGCTGGGACTACAGGTACCCGCCACAACGCCTAGGTATTTTCTTGTTGCAGTTGTCACTGTTGTTTAGCTGGCTCAGGCCACGCTCGAACCCACCAGCCGTGGTGCCATAACCACTGTGCCACGTGCACCAAGCCTTCTTTATTTTTTGAGACAGAGTATCATTCCCGTTGCCCTAGGTGTAGTGCTGTGGTGTCATAGTTCACAGCAATTCAGTCACTTGGGCTCAAGTGATCCTCTTGCCTCAGCTTCCTGAATAGCTGTGGCTATAGGTGTCTGCCATAATGCCTGGCTAGTTTTTCTATTTTTAGTAGAGATGGGGTCTTGCTCTTGCTCAGGCTGGTTTCGAACTCCTGAGCTCAGGAAATTCACTTGCCTCAATCTCCCACAGTGCTAGGATTACAGGCATAAGCCACGACGCCCAGCCATATTTACTTACTTAAACTCTTGTTATATAGAAATTCCAGTCTGTCAGAAAAAGATACCAACAGATTTAATAGATTTCTTATACTTACTGCTAGAAGTTTATCTCCAATCTGAAGTTTCCCATCCTTATGTGCTGCACCGCCTTCAATTATTTTGGTTACATAGATGCTATTATCCCCAGGAATATGCTGATTTCCAACACCTCCAGCAATGCTGAACCCAAGACCTGCTTGGAAAATACTAGTTTTAAATTCTCATCAATGCATGTGAACTTAAGCTTAGGTTGAAAACTAGAATGTAACAATTCTATTATGCTAATATTTTTCAAAATAGAAAAGAATCTATATTTAGTTATCTACTTTTAAAATCCTGAGTAGATGCTCTGCAATCAGGGGACATTTATACACATGTGGCTGCTCCTAGTTACAAACAGATTTTTTTTTCCCCCTCTGGTTTCCTTTTTAAAATCTTTTTGCAAATGCCCTTGTTAGTCTAAAGAATTGTTAAATTTTGTTTTACTTTTGTTTCCATAATTGTGCCTCTCACTAACACTTTTAAGTAAGCTATTAAAATAATTGAGATTATTTATAAGATTAAAATAACTGAGAAGAAATAAAGGAATTATCTGTTGTTGGTGGACAGAACCAACGGGCTTTAAAAATGTAGATTTTTTTCAATATTTTATGAACAAATAATATTAAATAAGTAATTTCTATAATTCACAAATCCCATAGGTTCAATAGCAGATAAATTCCCAGCTCTCAACCCTTTTTGCATTTGTTGGAACTCGGCCTCTTCCATGAGCTATCTATTAGAATTAATATTTCCATTTATCCTCAAATTCCATCAATGTTTTTAGAATTTGGAAATTACATATTAATAGTTCTCACTACAGATATACTCTCATGATACATACTAATAAACACTTTCTTCTTTTAACTTAGCTTGTGTACCTGCATTTAAAGTACCTTGTAGATTAATTATCACAAGGTAATACAAATACCATATATAAGTTATATTCAAAAACAAGTATATTTGATTTCTTTTAATGCTAAAAATCTTTCACATAATAATACTTTATACAGACAGGGACACAAAAGTAAGTAGAGATTTTGTTTTCTACTTTTAAACATTATTAATGGTAGGTTATGGAAATTTTGAATATAAAGGTCATATAAAACATATTATTAAGTTATACATATGCTCAGAGTAGAAAATATGTAAAAGTATACACAGATTAACATAAGAATTTTCAAATGCTGCAATCTTGGTAGAGATGTAAAGATTCTAAAATTCTACTTAGGAGAAAAGTCAGCGGAAAAAATAGAGAAATTCTAAAAATTCATTCAAGTTTTGCAGAAAATTACCAGTATTACTATTAATCTTAGAATGAGTATCACAAATATTCATAGGTATATTTTAAATAAGTTCATAGGTATATTTAACTCAAAGATTTCTTAATGATTTGTGTTAGTTTGATTTAGCATACCTTTAGGACCTTTAATGAGCTTTATTTCCATTATTTTCTCTGATACTGGTTTCCGTCTTTTTACATACAAGCGTACGATAGACCCTGCTTCTTTCAATGCTTCAACTGCTTTGCTGTGTGTTACATCACGAACATCTACTTCATTTACTCGCAATATACAGTCATTGACCCTGAAAAAAAATTAAATGTTAAAAATAAAAGTTAAATTTGAAAACTAAATATCAATTTTCCATTTTGCCTATTTTTTATTTTCATTTTTAAGATAAAGAGAATTATTTACTTCTGTAAGTATAAGTGAAGAAACTGGATATTAAATTCCAATGTATCAAATTCCAATATAAATATATTCAAACATTTCCTAAGAGCCAACAAAAGGAGCAAAAAAAAATACTGCAAATAACAGATTTCAGACAAGTATTAAATAATAATAAAGCTATCACATGTATGCTTACTAGATGCTCATTATATACAATGTTATAAAAATAGCAAAATATTTATTTAGTACTAACCACATGCAAGGTATTTCCGTAAAACAACTTGCAGAGTAGATACGTATTTTTAACCCTATTTTACAGATGAAGAAACTGAAGCATTAAGAATTTAAATAACTTTTCCATGGCCACCCAGGTCATAAAGGACAGAGCTGTGATTCAAAGAAAACTGAGGCTCAGACTGAATAACTATAGAAATTTGATGTCACAGAGATAGTAAGTGTCAAAACTAAAACCGGTTATTGTTAACAATAAATTTTTGAGTGCTCTTTCCAACCTAGATACCTAGATTTATTTAAAAAAAAAAAATAGTTATTTCTTGAAATTTATATAAAGCAAAAGATCAGTTCATTTAATTCAAAGGTTTCTTAAGGAATTTGCTATCATAACTTGACAAGATATTGTTATGTTTTTTAAAAATCTGATTTGTTTCTAGTCCTAATCTTTCCCCTAGCTCTGGTCTCAGATTTAATTGTACAGTATTCTATCATTAGCAAAAAAAAGACAGTCATCTCAAATTGAGCAGGAAGGGGGAGTAAAACATAGTTAAAATATTAAAACTGGTCCTGACAAGCTGCTACCTGTAACTAAAACTTTCTTTAGAGGAGAGAAATTCTATACCCAAAGGCAATGATACTCTTACACTTAGTACTATGGGTATGTTCTTCAGTGAAACAAAGGGAACATATTAATTTTCATATAACTAGCACACAGAAAAGGCCAGTAACAGAATTTGAAAGTAAATGTCTATACTTACATAAACGGTCAAATTAATTATTTTTTATATTTAATTAATTTCATAATAGATCACCTGTCATATCCAGTGAGAAGTAAATGTTAGAAACTAAAGAACTGCATAAGGTACAAATAAGGTACATAAGATGCTGTTTTCAACAGACCATACAAAATCCTTAATCCTTGGTGTGCTCCCACTTAAATGACACAAGGTAGAGGTGTATGGCACAACTTTTGGGTCCAGGGACACAACTACAAGAGAGAGGCTACCTAACACATGCAAATATTACAACCTAGTTGTTTGTAGCCTCACTTTAACCTGAAATAAAAAAAATAAAAATTTAAAAGATTAAAAAAATTCAAATGGCTATGTTTACTGATTGATCTATTTGTATATTTAAAAGAAAGTATAGAATGACATAGTCCCTGAGGACATTGAAACTGGTCAAAGGATATGCAGGCAGTTGGAGAGAGATGATTATTAAAAAAAAAAAAAAAAAAAAAAAAAAATCCTTAATCCTAAAATTTCAGGCTAGTCACCATACATATACACATATATAAAACAATAAATGGAAATTAAAAATTGCCATAATTTATGGAAACACAAAGTTTGGAAAAGACATCCTATAAAATGGAATACTAAATTTAAATAATATAACAATGTTATTTTCATCTATTCAATTAAGAAAATACATTAATTTTTTAAAAAGTTTACATATACTTTATTCTTTGGGGAATGGGATACAACTCAGATACTTATCTCAAATAAGTGTATATACATCTTTCCTGACCAGAAAAGAAATGGAAAATATTCCGTTAATGTATTTGAAAATACAAAGGAAAACTTGTGATTTCTATAAATATGCTCATAAACATTTAAACCATCAAATTTATTATTCAAAATGTTACTATCAGTCTAAGACAAAGGAGAAATAATGCTTAGAGCATAATAATTTCATTCATTCATTTGAACACTGTTTGGGCACCTATCCTGTATCAGTTATTATGACAGTGTTTCTTATTTGTATTTATCCCTATTGTAGTTTGCGTCAAGAAAAATATGCAAAGTGAATTTGGCATCACAATATAAAGTGCAAAACATACCGCAATCTTCCATCTTGGGCAGCTGCTCCCCCTGTGATAATTTTGGTAATGAAAATACTTGAGTCATCTCCAATGTGTGGGTTGTCTGTACCTCCTGCAATACTGAAGCCAAGGCCTGAATTTCCCTGAGGATAGAGGGAACAAATGTGAGACTTAGTAAGAGTTATCTCTATTGACAGGCTCCTATAATTACAGGACCTAGAAACTGTACTAACATAGGGAACATAGTTTGTAAAGGTGTATGTATGGGTAATACAAAAATTTTAAATTAAATGGACATGCTCTTACTAAAAGAAAAGTCCTTTCAGAGGAATTATTGCTGAGTACGTGAGGTGGAAGAAAAGGTATTGAGTACTTTTGAAGTCTAGTCTGTAGTTCTTTACTTAAAAGTATATGCAAATTGTCTTTGGATTAGTTGTCAATTTGCACAGGTGTCACTAGTAAGTCTCTTTCTTTTACGCTGCAACTCTACCATACATGGTAGAGCAAATCTCTCTTAAGAAACAAATGCTGAAGTGATCCTTCTGTTGCTATTCTAAGTAGGTAAAAGCAATATGTTATTTCCGCCTTTGAAAATAAAAGGTAAGGGTGGTACTTTCTTCTGCTAGAACTTGCCATCAGCTTACTATAAAATGACCAAATTGTAGCTGCTAAGTAATAGCTACCATCAATCCTTGACATGTTTAACCTGCGTAGCAAAAGGCATTTTTAAAAATTGAGTCTGAGTCTAGCTCTGTTACCCATACTACAGTGCAATGATGCCATCATAGCTCACTGCAATCTCATACTCCTGGGCATAACCATTTTCTTGCCTCAGACTCTTGAGTAGATGAGACTACATACATGTCACCATGCTGAGCTATTTTTTTGCTTTGTTGGTAGAGATAGGATGTCACTATGTTGCTTGGGCTGATCTTGAACTCTGGGCCTCACACAATCTTCCTGCCTTGCCTCCCAAAGTGCGGAGATTACAAGTTTGAACTACCATGTCCAGCCAAGGCATTTTTTTTACATACTGAAAACCCAACCTGAAAACTTAACATTGCTAAGCTTTCTTGATAGCCAAGTAAATTTTGTCAAAACATCTTTTTATAAACTGGAGAAGTTGGATTTCTGAATACTATTTTCTTCATAGAAAGGGTTCTATTACTATAGAAAGTCTTTTAAAATAATTGATTTAAGCAATAGTATTATAAAATGTTTATTTTTGCAAGAATGTTCTAACTCTGGATTTTAGGCAACTCAAGTATATGGATATATCTGGACCTATTATTTATCTGTTAGCATTAAATAGCTTAAACACCCTCTCTATTACTGTTTGCCTTAAAATTTTATTTATTTATTTATTTATTTATTTACTTATTTATTTTTTGAAAGAGAGTCTTACTCTGTTGCCCTGGGTTGAGTGCCATGATGTCATAGCTCACAGCAACCTCAAATTCTTGGCCTTGAGCAATCCTCTTGCCTCAGCCTTCCAAGTAGTGAGTCTATATGTGTGTGCCACTATTCCCATCTAGTTTTTTTCTATTTTTAGTAGAGACAGGGTCTCACTCTTGGCTCAGGCTAGTCATGTGATCCAACTGCCTCAGCCTCCCAGAGTGGAAGGATTACAGTTGTGAGCTACTGCACCCAGCTTAAAATTCTCCTTTAATAAAAAGATGTTTTCAGCCTAAATTCCTCAAGAGTTACTAGAATCTTAGTAACAGTACCAACTGAGTATGGGGAGGTAACCAAGTTACTTAGGTACTCAAGTTCTTTAATTTTGACTAAAAGAAATTTAAAAGTTACTGGGAAAGGATAAAAAATTAATAAAATAAGTCAGGAGATGTCACAAAATTATCACATGAAAATATGTATGGTATGTTAATACTGTGCTTACTTGAGTGTTATTCAGGTATCTACCTAACTTGAGCAGGTGAACTGAATTTAAGCTGTAGGCAATAATATCTACTGTACATGTACAGACCGTCTTTTTATTTGTCTCAGCGTCCATTCTGGCTTCAAAAATAAATAGACCTAATCTAGAATTTTAGTGTTAAATATATATTCATTTACTTAGAAAATTTACTTTGTAGAACACCAAATTTCCATAAAATGCTAGTCAGACAAGGTGGTATCACTAAAATATAGTACAAATTGAATGCAGACATTCTTTTTTTTTTTTTTTTTTAAGAGACAGGGCCTTGCTCTGTTACTTACGCCGAAGTGCAGTAGTTTGATTACTGTTCATTGTATTCTCAAACTCCTAGGCTTAAGCGAGTCTCCTGCACCACCACCCCCGCTCTCAGTAGTTAGGCCTACTGGCAAGAAAACACTACAACTTGTTTATTTTTTAAAATTCTTCTATATATAGGGTCTAGCTATGTTGCTCAAGCTTGTCTTGAGCCCATGGCCTTAAGCAATCCACAACTGGCTTGAACCTCCCAAATTGCTAGGATTACAGGTGTTAGCCACCATGCCCAGCTCTTGAATACAGATATTTTAAGGGGAAAATATGTCTCAAGAAAATTTACATATGTGAATGGCACTCTTAAGTTATTTTCTAATTGATAGAATGCATGGTAATGCATTTTTAATAAAGTTTAGTCCCTTAGAACTACAGTTCTTTTGTTAGGAAAGAAAACTGAAGTAATGGCTATTATACTAAATTCTTATTGAAAATAATTATTTTATTATTTTAAGCATAGAAATAATAAAAACAAAATTAAAAAAGGAAAATCTGAGAAACCATCATAGTCAAGAGGAATCTAAGGAGACAAGTTAACTAAATGTAATACGGTATCTTGGACGGGACTCTGGAAGAGAAAAACATAAAAACTAATGAAATCTGAATCTAGACTTCAGTTAAGAATAATAAATCAATATTGGTTCATTAGCTGAAACAAATGTACTCTGGTAATGTAAGAGTTTAAAAATAGGGGAAGCTGAGTCAAGGGTAAATGGAAACTCTGTGGAATACTTCTACAACTCCTCTATAAACCTAACTATAAAAAATAATGTTAATAAAGAAATGGAACATGTAAAATGGAACATGTAAAAATAATGTTACTAAATAAAAAATAATGTTACTAAAGAAATGGAACACGTTCTAAAAACACAATGGCTAATTTTCTGATCTATGAGTTTAGAAAATATTCCATGGTTCTCTTTTTAAATGAAAGATCTTCTCCCTTAGATTCTATATTTAAAAGTTCTTTAACATATCAGATTAAGATAATGAATAGTTTTTACCCTTTCAAGTGTGATTTCTTCATATTCATAATCTGCATCAGTGCCATTAACCTAATGGGAGAAAAGAGAGTAGCTCAGAAATTCAGAGTATAAAATTTAAAATGGTAAGACATAATTTCTGCATGATTTATTAATGAAAACCTGTTAAATGTGATAATCAAATAAAATAGCTCCTTCATTTTAAGAAATATAGGCATGAATTGTAAGGAAGAGAAGAGCACAAATTTGATTAATGAGTTGACATTCACGGACATCATGACTTTCAGACATGAGCAGGAAACATTTAGCTTTTAATATTTTTGAACTCTTCTTTTCTCTGCCTTGATCCACACTTTAATTAGTTGCCAACGCGTCCTGATTTGACTATTTCAATTTTTCTGAAAACCCTCACCTCTTTATTTTCATTTCTATCACTCTGATTCAAGCCTATGTGAAACCTCCTCTGGAATATTGCCAATGTGATCTACCCAGTTGTTTAGATTAGTATTCTCCAGTGCCTAAATAAGTCTCTGTATTTTTGGAAACTCTTCTTTCCTAGAAATATCTAAACTTTATGGCTTGGTAATCAAAGGTCTGAAAGAACTGACCCCCTATCTACTACTCACCTTCATTTCTTACCTTTTCATATGCCTTACAACCTATCCAATTTGAATGATTTTTTCTTACCATTATATATCCTACAATTTCCTACCTTTATTTATATTGTGAACTCTTGTGCTTCCTGTGTCACAAATTTCACTTATACATTTTATGTCCAAATCAGATTCAGCATTCAAGATCTTCCTCACATGTTAGAGATCAAGCATTTTTTTTTTGTAGTTTTTGGCCGGGGCTGGGTTCGAACCCACCACCTCTGTCACATGGGGCTGGTGTCCTACTCCTTTGAGCCACAGGCACTGCCCCAAGCATTTTTTCTTATTCCCTATTTTCTCTTAAAGAAGAAACCCTCACAATGAGGGCTACTGGTGAAGGGTAAGAAGTACTTGGATTACTAATTAACCAAACTATGAATCCTTGCTTTCAAATTTCTAGTGATAAAAGCCTGGACATAACAACTTAAGTCAAACAGGGTTTCTGATAAATTGTATTTCTAAAGATGCCTTGTATTTTCCACCCTATGTGCTCTTTTGCAACATGATCAAATCACCATCAAGATGTGGAGTCTATTTCCCCCTCCCTTACTTCTAGGCAAGTCTTGTGACTAGGTTAGATTTAAAAAAAAAAAAAAAAAAGCGACACAAATAATGCTGTTTAGATTTGGAGGTTAGGTCATATGATGCCTTGCAGTATTTGTCGTCATAAAATGCATTTTCTTTCTTCTTTTTTTTTTCTTCTTAGAAACAGTCTCACTTTGTTGCCCTCGGTAGAGTGCCGTGATGTCACAGCTCACAGCAACCTCCAGCTCTTGGGCTTAGGTGAGTCTCTTGCCTCAGCCTCCCGAGTAGCTGGGACTACAGGCACCCACCACAACGCCTGGCTATTTTTTGTTGCAGTTTGACGGTGGCCAGGTTTGAACCCACCACCCTCATACATAGGACCAGCGCCCTACTCACTAAGCCACAGGCGCTGCCCCCATAAAATGCATTTTCTTAAAATCTAGCAGTTATAATGTGAAGAAAACTCAAAGAAGCTATAGAGAGATCCAAATGAAGAACGAAGGCCGTTGGCTACAAGTACCAGTTGCATGCCTCGCCAGCACTAGGTATCCATTGTCAGCTATGTGAATGAGGCTATTTAAACCTTCCAGCCCTTCCAGTGCCCCATCCAATGCCATGAAAAGTGGAACTATCTAGTTAACCCAAAAAATCATGACAAATAAACCATTCTTTTAAGCTGCTAAATTTCAGGGTAGTATGTTATGCAACGATACTTTAAACACAAAAGAAATAATGAAATTGCTTTCTTTACCATACTATAAAAACGAACCCTTAATTTAGGCTTAAAATAGGGGCTAGGAGCTTTTTCCTTGAGGGCTTTTGAAACCTATCTCTACTACCCTTTTGGGTTCTTAATTCGTGTAGCTGTCATAGCTTCGAACTCAATTATAAGTCTGTTTCTTTTTTCTCACTTTCCTCTTATTTTAGGGGTATTATATGTTAGAAAATTAGAGCACATATGGTGAAAATAAGATGGAGTAAGTCAGGCCAGGGCCAACATGACACAGCTGATCTGGTCAGTTTAGGTCCTAAGTGACCTTTACCTCTTACCTCTGGTCTCCCATTCTTAATGTTTTGTAAATTCTTATTGCTCCCACACTGGAGATGCCTATTTGAATAGTTTACACACACACATACATATATATCTTAAACAATATTTTATTGCAGGAAAGTGTGCATCTTTACCATTTTAACACGTACAGTTCAGTGGCATTTACATACATATATTATTTATTTGAACATTGTATTTTATTGTTTTTTTTTTCACTTTCTTTTATTATTATTATTTTTATTAAGTCATAGCTGTGTACATTAATGCAGTCATGGGGTACAATGTCCTGGTTTTATAAACAATTTGAAATATTTTCATTAAACTGGTTAACATAGCCTTCATGGCATTTTCTTACTCTGTTAAGACATTTATATTTTACATTTAGTAAGTTTCACATGTGCCCTTGTAAGATGCACCCTAGGTGCAGTCCCACTAATTATCCTTCCTCCACCCATCCTCCCTCTTCTCCTCCCCTCCTTTTCCCCTTTCCCCATATTCTTGGGCTATAATTGGGTTATAGCTTTCATATGAAAGCTATAAATTAGTTTCATAGTAGGGCTGAGTACATTGGATACTTTTTTCTTCCATTCTTGAGATACTTTGCTACTAAGAAGAATATGTTCCAGCTCCATCCATGTAAACATGAAAGAGGTAAAGTCTCCATTTTTCTTTAAGGCTGCATAATATTCCACAGTATACATGTACCACAATTTACTAGTCCATTCATGGGTCGATGGGCACTTGGGCTTCTTCCATGACTTAGCGATTATGAATTGGGCTGCAATAAACATTCTGTTAGAGATGTCTTTGTTAAAATGTGATTTTTGGTCTTCTGGGTATATACCTAGTAGAGGAACTGTAGGATCAAATGGCAGGTCTATTTTTAGATCTCTAAGTGTTCTCCAAATATCTTTCCAAAAGGAACATATTAGTTTGCATTCCCACCAGCTGTGCAGAAGTTTGTCCACATCAACACTAAAATCTCTGGTTTTGGAATTTTGTAATATGGGCTAATTTTACTGGAGTCAGATATCTCAAAGTGGTTTTGATTTGCATTTCTCTAATGATTAAGGATGATGAGCATTTTTTCATGCGTCTGTAGGCCATGAGTCCATCTTCTTCAGAGAAGTTTCTCTTCACGTCCCTTGCCCAGCCCGAGATGGGATCACTTGTTTTTTTTCTTGCTAATACGTTTGAGTTCTCTGTGGATTCTGGTTATTAAACCTTTGTCAGAGACATAACCTGCAAATATCTTCTCCCAATCTGATGGCTGTCTGCTTGCTTTAGTTACTGTATTCTTGGCTGTGCAGAAGCTTTTTAGTTTGATCAGGTCCCAGTAGTGTATGTTTGAAGGTGTTTTAATTGCCCGGGCCGTTCTCCTCATAAAATATTCGCTCAGGCCTATTTCTTCAAGAGATTTCCCTGTACTTTCTTCTAGAATTTTTATAGTTTCATGTCTTCAGTTTAAATCTTTAATCCAGTGAAGTTTAAATCTTTAATCCAGTGAGAGTCTTAGTTAATGGTGAAAGGTGTGGGTCCAGTTTCAGTCTTCTACAGGTCACCAGCCAGTTCGCTCAGCACCATTTGTTGAATAGGGAATCTTTTCCCCATTGAATGTTTTTAATTGGCTTGTCAAAGATCAAGTAAGGGTAAGTAGCTGGGTTCATCACTTGGTTTTCTATTCTGTTCCATACATCTACCTCTCTGTTTTTGTGCCAGTACCATGCTGTTTTGATCACTATCAATTTATAGTATAGTCTGAGGTCTGGTAGTGTGATTCCTCCTGCTTTGTTTTTATTTCTGAGTAATGTCTTGGCTATTCGAGGTGTTTTCTGATTCCATATAAAACAAAGAATTATTTTTTTCAAGATCTTTAAAGTAGGACAGTGGAGCTTTAATAGGTATTGCATTAAAATTGTATCTTGCTTTGGGTAGTATGGATATTTTAACAATGTTGTTTCTTCCAGCCATGAGCATGGTACATTTTTCCATTCGTTAACATCTTCAGCTATTTCTTAGAGTTTCATAGTTCTCTTTATAGAGATCTTTCATGTCCTTTGTTAGGTAAACTCTCAACTATTTCATCTTCTTCGGTACTACTGTGAAAGGAATAGAGTCCTGGACTATATTTTCAGCTTGACTACTGTTGGCATGTATAGAAGCTACTGATTTGTAAGTATTGATTTTGTAACCTGAGACGCTTCTGTATTCCTTGATCACTTCTAAGAGTTTTGTAGTAGAATCCCTTGTGTTTTCCAGATATACAATCATATCATCTGTGAAGAGTGAAAGTTTAATCTCATCTGATCCTATATGGATACCCTTGATCACCTTTTCTTCCCTAGTTGCGATGGCTGAAACTTCCATTACAATGTTAAAAAGTAGTGGAGACAATGGACAACTTTGCCTGGTTCCTGATCTGAGTAGAAATGATTTCAATTTAACTCCATTCAATATGATATTGGCTGTGGGTTTGCTGTAGATAGCCTCTATCAGTTTAAGAAATGTCCCCTCTATACCAATTTTCTTAAGTGTTCTGATCATGAAGGGATGCTGGATGTTACCAAAAACTTTTTCTGCATCAATTGAGAGAATCATGTCGTCTTTGTTTTTTAAATTTATGTGCTGAATTATATTTATAGAGTTACATATATTGAACCAGCCTTGAGACTGTGGAGTAAAACCCTCTTGGTCGTGGTGTATTATTTGTTTGATGTGTTGCTGGATTTTGTTTGTTAGGATCTTATTGAATATTTTTGCATCAATATACATTAGTGATGTTGGTCTATAGTTTTCTTTTCTTGTTGGTTTTTTTTCCTGGTTTGGGGATAAAGATGGTGTTTAGTTCATAGAATGTGTTGGGTAGTATTCCTTCTTTTTCTATATTTTAGACAAGGTTAAGTAATATAGGTACTAGTTCCTCTTTAGAGGTTTGGTAGAATTCTGACGTGAAGCCATCTGGTCCCAGGCTTTTCTTTTTAGGGAGATTTTGTATAGTTGATGCTATTTCAGAACTTGATATAGTCCTGTTCAACATTACCATTTCATTCTGGCTAAGTCTTGGAAGGTGACGTGCTTCCAAGTATTGGTCAATTTCCTTCAGATTTTCATATTTCTGAGAATACAGTTTCTTATAATATTCATTAAGAATTTTTTGAATTTCTGAGGGGTCTGTTGTTATTTCGTCTTTACCATTTCTTATTGATAAAATTTGAGACTTTACTCTTTTTATCTTGGTTAGGTTACTCAAAGATTTATCTATTTTATTGACCTTTTCAAAAAACCAACTTTTTGATTTATTGATCTGTTGTATAATCCTTTTGTTTTCAATGTCATTTAATTCTGCTCTAATTTTGGTTACCGTATATACTCGTATATAAGCCGAGTTTTTCTCGGCACAATGTTTGTGCCGAAAAACCCAAACTTGGCACAAATTTTGTGCTGTAAAAACTCGGTTTATACTCGAGTATATACAGTATTTCTTTTCTTCTGCTGGGTTTGGGATTGGAAGTTCTTTTTCCAGTTGCTTGGGATGTCCCATTAAGTTGTTAACTTCCTCTCTTTCTGTTCTCTCAAGGAAGGCTTGTAGTGCTATAAATGTCCCTCTTAGGACTGCCTTTGCCATAACCCAGAGGTTCTAATAATTCATGCATTCATTGTCGTTTTGTTCCAAAAATTTAGTAATTTCCTTCTTAATCTCGTCTGTGACCCTGCTATCATTCAGCATAAGGTTAACTTCCATCTGTTTGTATGAGTATGCAGATTCCTGTTATTACTGAGTTCAACTTTTATTTCATGATGGTCTGATGAGATGCAAGGAATAATTTCTATTCTTTTATAATTGCTGAGGTTAGACTTGTGACCTATGATATGACTGATTTTGGAGTTTGTTCCGTGGGCTGATGAGAAGAATGTGTATTCAGTTTTGTGGGATGAAATGTTCTGTAGATGTCTGTTAAATCCAAATGTTCAATGGTTAATTTTAAATCTAAAATTTCTTTGCTTAGTTTCTTATTGGAGGATGTATCCAACACTGCCAAAGGGGTGTTAAAATCTCCGACTATTATGGAGCTGGAGGAAATCATGTTGCTCATGCCTGTTAGAGTTTCTCTTATAAACTGAGGTGCATTCTGGTTGGGTGCATAAATATTAATAATTGAAATCTCATCATACTGAGTATTACCCTTATCAAATATAAAGTGACCATCCTTATCCTTCCTTACTTTTGTTGGTTTAAAACCTATTGTATCTTCAAATAAAATTGCAACACCTGCTTTTTTCTGCTTTCCATTTTCCTGGAATATAGATGACCATCCCTTCACCCTGAATCTATATTTATCTTTTAAGGTAAGATGAGATTCTTGTATGCAGCAGATATCTGGCCTGAGATTTTTGTATCCAGTCAGCCAACCTGTGTCTCTTTAGAGGACAATTTAAGCCATTCACATTAATGGAGAATATTGATAAGCCTGGTAGAATTTTGGGTATTGAGTTTTTCGAAAGTCTAGTGGACATTTTTAATCCTTTCGCCACTGTGGAAGTTGGAATTTGATCAAAAGTTTCTGAGTGAGTTTACTTTTGTGGTGGAGGATTGTGCTGGTCATTATGGAGGATAGCTCTGAGAATATCCTGGAGAGCTAGTTTAGTTATGGCAAATTTCTTCAACACATGAATGTCATTAAAGTATTTAATTTCTCCATCATAAATGAAACTCAGTTTAGCTGGATACAAGATCCTGGGTTAAAAGTTATTTTGATTTAGGAGATTAAAAGTCAATGACTACCCTCTCCTAGCTTGAAAGGTTTCAGCAGAGAGATCTACAGTCATTCTAGTATTCTTCCCTTTGTAGGTTATGGTTTTCTTTTGTCTGGCTGCTTTCAGAATTATTTCCTTCATATTACTTTTAGTGAAGTTAATTATAATGTGCCTGGGGGATGTCTTATTCAGGTTGAGTCGTGCTGGGGTTCTGAAATTGCTATCTGAATTTCAGAATCTCTTGGCATGTCTGGAAAGTTCTCTTTCATAATCTCATGAAAAGCCTGTGTGCCTTGTGAAACCACTGCGTTGCCTTCAGGGATTCTTATAAGGTGAATATTAGTTTTCTTCAAATTACACCAGAGTTCTCTCAGAGAATGATCCGCTTTTGCTCTCCATTTCTCTTCCTCTTTGAGAGTTAGGGAGCATTCAAAATCTTTGTCTTCAATGTCAGAAATCCTTTCTTCTGCTTGCTCCATTCTGTTACTGAGGGATTCGAATGTATTTCTCACATCTTTGAGGGCTGCAAATTCTTGTCTCAATGTGTCAAAATCTTTGGTGATTTTGTCTTTAAATTCATTGAATTCTTGAGACATCTTTTGAAATGCTTTAATTTCTAATTCCAATTTTGCCTCTATTCTATTAATCTTATTTGTAATCCAAATTCTGAATTCGATTTCTGACATCTCAGCCATCTGTTTATGAATGGGATCCTCAGCAGTATCTGCCACATCCTTCCTTGGGGAGGTGGCGGGGCTGATCTATTCTGGGTATTCATGTTACCCGAGTTTTTCCGCTGATTCCGCCCCCTGATTATTTTACACCGTTTGGCTAGATGAGCAGATAAGGAGAAGTTGGGTTGGGGGCTCCAGGAGTAGTGATTAACCAGACCTTTGCCCAAAAGCTTGGACTGGTGTCTGTATCTTTTCCCCTAGAGCTCTGCCAAGGAACTGGACAGTGCTATGGCCTGATTAACTGGGGACCTGCTTGATGTGGTAGGCCTAAGTGGCTCTGTTTTGTTTTCAGCTGATCTCTGGTCTACCCTAGTGAATCAATTACTGTGGGTTGAAGTCTCTGTGGAGAAATACCAGCAATTAAGTCACCCTGTCCCCCCACAGGCAACAATTGAAAAAGGAAAATCAAACCTTCCCACAACCACACACCCAGGGTACCATTTTGCATAGTCCTCAGATGATTGGCCAAGTTTCAGAGGTCCAAATCAATCGTCCCAGTCAGCACCAGTCTCAGGTTGGAGAGTTGAAAAGGTCTCCGGCAACTAGATAGCAGGGGTCTGCTGGCAGATCAAGTATGACTTGCTCTGGTGCTCCGTGAGGTGAGAGAGACCCACCCAGGAAATAAATTAGTCTGGAAAGGTTGATGCCTCCTTCCCCACCTTGCACCTCCATCACACCCAGTAACTGGTATCCCTGCAGGGCTGGGACCTACTTCCCTCCAATGAGCAGATGCTCCAGGGGATTGTGCCTGCCTTAGTCACAGGGAGATCTATATCTCCTCAGCCAGGCTGCTGCTCTCTGCCACTATCCGGCAGGGGAAGGTGGGGCCTGACAATCTTGGTGCTTAATGGAGGCTGGGGCAGTTCACTCAGTTCCAGCCCCACCCCTGATTGGTTTTGCTGACAGAACAGAACATCACAGAATTTTTTTCTGTCCTGGCTATATTCCTCTGTGGATCAGATGCTGTTTGAATTCACAGAAACTGCAACTCAGCCCTGGTCTGTGCCACTGCCTGGTCTTGGCTGCTTTTTATGTTGGGCAGGCATGGTTAGAGCTCACACTCAGCTGTCAGTTCCAGCCTCTGCCTGCCTGGCCTTTGTCTCAGCTATGATCCCCTGAGGATGGGGTGCGTCTTAGGTTCAGTAAAGCCATCCTCTTGGTCATCCCCTGGGAGTCTGCTGTCTGTGCGCGCGTATTCTAGTCCCCACGCTCAGCCCAGACCCGTACCACCTCAGGCATTCCCTTTACTGATGGGGCCTGTGTTTCCTTCCTAGATTTGTTCCACCAGTGGCTGCCACCAGAGTAAAGGCCTGGCTTCCTCTGGTTGCCCAGAGAGACAGGGAGTGTCTGTCTGGAATATCCAGGGGTGTGAGGCCTATTGTTTCTGCCAGTGTGGCTGCTGCTCTGTGACTCAGGGCACCGCCGCTCCTGTATGGTTCCCTCTCGGTTGATAGTCTTCTCCTTACCCCTGTACTACAGAATCAGCACAGACTAGCAACAGGTTTTGCCTGTAATCACCTCTCGAGAAAATGCCCAAGAATCTAGACTCGATGGGGAACAGGCTTCCAGACCTTGGGGCAGTTACTATTATTAAACATTGTGTTAGAAGTTCTAGCCAGGGTAATCAGGCAAGAAAAAGACATAAAGGGCATTCAAATGGGGGCAGAGGGGGGTCAAACTTCTGTTCTTCACTGATGATATGATTTTATAATTGGAAAACCCCAGAGACTCAATCACAAAGTAATCACAAAGTACCTACTCCTGGAAGTAATCAGGAAATACAGTAATGTCTCAGGGTATAAAATCAATGTCCACTAATCAGTAGCCTTTGTATATGTCAATAACAGCCAAGTTCAGGAGCAAATCAAGAACATAATTCTCTTCACAGTAGCTTCAAAAGAAATGAAATACTAAGGAATATACCTAACCAAAGAAGTGAAGCATCTCTGCAAAGAGAATTATGAAACCGTGAGAAAACAAATAGCAGACGACATTAACAAATGGAAGAACATATGATGTTCTAGGCTGGGAAGAAACAACATTGTTAAAGTGTCTATTCTACCTAAAACAATCTATAGATTTAATGTAATCTGCATTAAAATACCAACATCATACTTAGAAGAACTGGAAAAAAGAGTACTTCGTGTTGTACGGAACCAGAAGAAAAAATCCATGTCACCAAGGCAATCCTTTGCAATAAAAACAAAGCCAGAGGCATCACCCTACCAGACTTCAGGCTATAGTGCACGTCCACAGTGATCAAAACAGCATTGTACTGGCACAAAAATAGAGACATATATATGGAACAGAATAGAAAACCAAGAGATGAAACCAGTCTCTACTTTTCATCGATCTTTGATAAACCAAACAAAAGCACACAGTGGAGAAAAGAATCCCTATTCAACAAATGGTGCTGGGAGAACTGGATAACCACTTGTAAAAGACTGACAGTGGCCTTGTACCTTTCACCACTTAGAAAAATTGACTTGAAATGGATAAATGATTTAAATCTAAGACACAAAATGATAAAAATCTTAGAAGAAAGTATGATGTTGGATTTGGGAAAGAATTTATGACAAAGACTTCAACAATCATCACAACAACAACAAAAATTAACAAAGTGGGAATTTATTAAGCTGAAAAGTTTTTGTAAGCTAAATATACAACAAGTAAAACAAAAAGACAACTTTCAGAATGGGAAAAGATAGTTGCAAGGTATGAATATGACAGAGGGTTGGTAACTAAAATCTATAGAGAATGCAAATTAATCAACAAAAAAAGAGCAGACAATTCCATCTACCACTGGGCAAAAGATATGAACAGAACCTTCTCTGATGAAGACAGATGAATGGCTAACGAACATTCGGAAAACTATTCCTTGTCCCTGATTGTCAGAGAAATGCAAATCAAAACCCTGAGATATCACCTAACCCCAGTGAGAATAGATCACATCACAAAGTCTCAAAGCTGCAAATGCTGGTGTGGATGTGGCAAGAAGGGAACACTTTTACACTGCTGGTGGAACTGCAAGCTAATACATCTTTGGAAGGAAGTATGGGGAATCCTCAAAGAACTCAAATTAAACTACCTATTTGATCCTGCAATCCCCTTATTAGGCATCTACACAGAAGAAAAAAAAATCCTTTTATCATAAGGACATTTGAACTAGACTGTTTACTGCAGCTCAGTTTACAACCACCAAAATGTGGAAACAATTCTAAATGCCCACCAACTCAGGAATGGATTAACAAGCTGTGGTATACCATGGAATACTATGCAACCATTAAAAAAGTTGGAGACTGACTTTTTTTGGATTAACCTGGACAGAGTTGGAACACGTGCTTTTTAGTGAAGTATCACAAGAATGGAGAAGCAAGAATCCAAAGTATTCAATTCAAATAGGAAGCCAGTAGTTGATCTAATATATACCGTCAAAAAAGAAAAACTCAAATTCAAGAAGCGGGGCAGGGGAATGAGAGAGCGGGAAGAGGGGAAGAGAGAGGGCAATGGGGGTTACAGTGTATAGCACACCTCTTGGGACGGGATACAATTATTAGAGGGACTTTATCTAACAAATGCAAACAATGTAACCCAATTCTTTATATCTTCAAAGAATCTGAAGCAATAAAAAATAAAAATAAAATAAATAAAATGAATTACTGCAGAGCTTTGACTGAGAAGTCTGCTAAAAATTGTCAGTCTGAAATGTTATTAAGACATCAGCTATGGAGGCCAACAAAAGACACTATAGAAGTTTCTTTTATTTTTAGGTGATAAAATATATAAATCATTTCACTAGTTGACAGAACTTGCTATTTTTTGTAAGCAAAAAATAAATGAACATTTGCTATGAACTGATCAAGGAAAGCAGAAAGCTGATGAATACTTCTTGGGATAGTAAGAATGCTACAGAAAAAAAAAAAGTTTGTCTTCAAGTTGACCAGAGGAAAAACATGCACAAAACTTGTGAATCTGGCTGCAACTGCTTTTTTGCTTTGTCCCCCTTAAATTCGACTGCCCACTGGACTTAAGGATGGGTAGTCTTTCTTTGGAATGTCATTGCTGCCTCTCTTTTCTCTTTCTCCCATTTTTTCTCCCCTTTCTCCTGTTCCCTCTCTCCTTCCAAGGAGATAAAGTCTATACATTTATGTTCTAGTCTTGGTCTACAGGAATCCTTTTCTCATCTAGCACAGAGCACCTACTGAGCTATCTACCCTAGCTAAAATTTTGGGTCCTCTGACTAACATTTCCCAAATCCCTTCCCTCAACTCCCAGTCTCTTGTAATCACTATTTTACTCTCTGAATGTGAGTGACTTCTTTAGATTCCACATAAAAGTGAGTAGTGAGATCACGTACTATTATTTGTCTTTCTATGCCTGGCTTATCTCACGTAATTCTCTTATCTCATTTCCCTCTTTTAAAGGCCAAACAGTATTCCACTGAGTACATTTACCACCTTTTCTCTATCCATACATCAGCAATACACATTTATTTCCATATCTTGGTGATCTTGAAAAATGCTGCAATGAACACTGGAATATAGATTGCTCTTTGACATACTGATTTCATTTCCTATGGATATATCCCCACAAGTGGGATCGGTAGATCACATGGATAGTTCTATTTTTAATTTTTTGAGGAACTCCTGTACTACTGTCCATAAATGCTATACTAATTTGTATTCCCACCACAGTATATAGAGATTCCCTTTTCGCCATACTATTGCCAACAATTACCTCTTGCCTTTCTCATAACAGCCACCCTAATGGGTGTAAAGTAATTTCACTGTGGTTTTAATCTTTATTTCCCTATTTTTTCCATATTCCTGTTGGACATTTTGGTATTTTATTTTATGTTTCTTTTTTTTTTGGGGGGGGGGAATGTCTTTTTAGGTTCTTTGTCCATTTTTTAATTGGGTTATTTTCTTGCTATTGATTTATTTGAATTCCTTATATATTTTGAATATTAAAACCTTATCAGATTTATGTTTCACAAATATTTCCCCCCATTCTGTAGGATGTCTCTGCACTCTGTTGATTGTTGTCTTTGTTGGTAGAAGCTTGATGCAATTTCTTTTCTTAGTTTTTGTTGCCTATTCTTTCGGGTTCCACAAAATCTTTGCCCAGTCCAATGTGAAGAAACTTTCTCTCTTATTTTCTTTTATAGTTTTACAGTTTCAGTTCTTAACAACTAAGTCCTTAATCCATTTTAAATTGATTTTTGTATATAGGGTGAGATAAAGGTCAAATATCATTCTGCACGAATTTCCAATTATCCCAACACCATTTATTGAAACTGTCCTTTCCCCAATGTGTGTTTTTGGTACCTTTGAGGAAGATGAGTTTACTCTAAATGTGTGGATTTATTTCTGGGCTTTCTACTCTGTTCCATTGATCTGTTTGTCTGTTTTTGTGCTTGTATCAAGCCTGTATTACCATAGTCTTTTTTTTTTTTTTTTTTTTTTTGAGACAGGGTCTCACTTTATTGCCCAGGCTAGAATGCAATGGTATCCTCATAGCTCACTACAACCTAAAACTCCTAGTTTTAAGTGATCATCCTGCCTCAGCCTCCCACGGTAGCTTAGACTACAGTTATGTGCGGCCATGCCCAGCTAATGTTTCCTATTTATTTGTAGAGATGGGAGTCTTGCTGTGTTGCTCAGGCTGATCTTGAACTCCTTGTCTCATGTGTTGCATTAAGTGTGTTGCATTAAGCCAATTTTTAAGCCAATTGCTTTGGTTACTGGAGGCCTTTTGTGGTTCCATAAGAATTTTAGGAATTTTATTTTCTATTTCTGTGAAAAACACCTCTGGAATTTTAATAGCGATTGGCACTGAATCTGTGATCACTTTGGGTAGTATGGACATTTTAACAATATTAACTTTTCTAAAACACAAACATGAGATAGCCTTCCACTTACCTCTGTCTTCTTCAATTTCTTTCACCAATGTTTTACAGTTTTCATTGTACAGATCTTTTTATCTATTTAAGCATTTTTTTCCAAAGCATTTTATTTATTTTTTTTTTTGGTACTATTGTAAATGGCATCAAATGAAAGAGGAGACGTTAAAATAAAAAGGATCGTAAGAGACTACTATAAACAATTAAATGTCAACAAATTGGATAACCTAGAAGAAATAGATGAACTCTTACAAACAAAAACTACCTAGACTGAATTCTAGACAGACACTCTGAACAGACTAACAGTGAGTAAGGAGATTAAACCAAAAAATCAAAAATATCCGATCAAAGAAAAGCCCAGGGTGTGGTGGTTCATGACTGAATCTTTTCAGATGTTTATAGAAGAACTACTACTAATTCTTCCCAAACTCTTCTAAAAAATTAAAGAGGAAATTCCAAACTCTTTTCAAACTTGTCAAAACTTACCTTATAAGGCCGGCATTACCCTGTTACCAAAGCTAGTGAAGGACACTATGTGAAAATTACAGACCAATATTCCTAAGGAGCATAGATTAAAAAATCCTCAACAAAATACTAGGCACAAATCAAATTCAAAGCATATTAAAAGGACCATTTACCATGATGAAGTGATATTTATCCCTGGGTGGTAAAAATGGTTCAACTATGAACATCGATGAATGTGATGTATCATATCAATAGAATGGAATTTAAGCATTAAATTTTACTGAATTTTAACCAATTTAAATTTAAATAGCAACATGTGGGGACGGATTACTAATACCTATCTCAACATGGATGAACCTTGAAAACATGAGGCTAGATGAAAGAATCCAGATATAAAAAAGAATCCATATATTATATAATTTTCTTTATAAGAAATGTTCAGAATAAACAAATCCATAGTTATAGATTAGTGGTTGCCAGGTTCTGGAGAATAGAGCAGAATGGGAAGTGATTGCTATAGGGTGAAGGTTTCTTTATGGGGAGATAAAGAATTAGAAAGTGGTGATAATGGTACAAGGTGGGGAATAAACTAAAAACCACTGAATTGTATACTTTAAGAGGGTGAACACTATGTATGTGAATATTTCAAGATAAAAATTTTTTAAGAAGAAAAGGCAGAAAAAGGTGAGTAGTAACAGAAGTACAAATTAAAACAACCTAGCACATTTTTAGACATTATGATATCAAAAGATCAAAAAGTTTATTAATATACTATCCTAGTGACAGTATGAGGTAAAAATATATTGATACATTTTTGTTGAAGTATAAATAGGTAAACTTCATGAAATGCAACTTGGCAATAATAAGGAAATCTAAAAATTAGAACACTTACTAAGCAATTCTATTTATTGTGTATATATTCCAATTATGTAAAATTGGCCCTCCATAACTGCAGGTTCCACATCCAACCACTAGATAAAAATTATTTGGAGGGAAAACACCTAATAATAAAATACAACAATAAAACATAATGCATACAAAAATATAGTCTAACAACTATGTATGCAGTATTTACATTATATTAAGTATTACAAATAATCTAGAGATGATTTAAAATATATGGGAAGATGTGTACAGGTTATATGCAAATATTATACAATTTTATATAAGAAACTTGATCATTCTGTGGGTTTTGGTATCTTAAGGGACTCCTGGAACCAATCCCTATGTGGATACTGAGGAATGACTATACCTACAAACACATACTAAAACATCTACAAAATTATTGTTATGGCATTGATATTAAATGTTAAAAGTTTATAGAGACAATACTTAGACACTCCTGCCATGTGCATAATGTTTATAAGAACATATATAAAATTATGAACACTTTTTGCTTTAAGCAAGGGTAACTGGATGATTGAGAGCAGGAGTGGAAGATGGATTTACTTTTGCATCTTTTGAATTTTGTAGTATGTATATGCATTAGCTTTTCAATTAATTACTTAATTTTAGGAAGTATGAGGATTGTAGCCAGAAAAAATATGTGTTCTAAGGCAGTAGCTGCAATTTTCCTTATGTTTATTCATCAGTACACTGCAAGTATTAAGTGATCAGGGAATTAAAGATGGGACCAGAAATAAGTTTAAAAGCTACTCTAAAATATATTTTAATATATTCAGAATGAAATACCTCAGTCTCCTAAAAGCCTAAAATTGTTTTACCCCCCAAAACCACAATGTTTTTGCCTACATGCTGCAAGATTCATAGAGAATAGTTACTGCCTGTTATTGTTTTGATGTTTATTTTCCAAACTTCATGTTGAAATCTGATCCCTAACGTTGGAAGTAGAATTTAATGGGAGGTATTTGGATCATGGGGGCAGATTTTTCACAAATAAATTGGTATCATCCTCATAGTAATGAGTGAGTACCTGTTCTATTAGTCCTCATGAGAGGTAACTGTTAAAAAGAGCCTGGCACCTCCCTGTCTGTCTCCTTCCTCTTTCACTATGTGATCTCTGTACACACTGGCTTTCTTTCACCTTCCAACTTGAGTGGAAACATCCTGAAGCTTTCACGAAAGGCCCAATCTTCCAGCCAGCTGAATCAGAAGGCAAATAAACTTCTGTTCTTTAGAAATTATCTAGCTTCAGGTATTCCTTTATAGCAACACTACAAGAATGGAGACACTACCCAAATATTTCATACAGTATTCTTTTAAGTATGATAAAGTACTATGTTTTGATAAATTTGGCTTGGGGAATTGGTATTTAACTTATGTGCTTATATACAGAAAAGGGTTAATGTATCAGTCCTGATGCTGCTATTTCTAAAAGGACTTGCTTCCAAGATAACTTGGATTTTGGGGAGTGTTTCTTCCATTTCCTAATTAATAGTGTGGTGTATTATCCCCAGATTTTGTAGAGACAATACATTTTACGCTAAACATCTGCTTTCTTTTTGGGAGTCCAGAAATTTGGTACACGTTAGACAGTGTGTGCCTATATGACTAGCTGACAAGAAAAAACCTGGGTGGTAAGTCCATTTCAGGCTTTCCTAGGCAGAAACATGGCATACATGTAGCTTTTATTTTCATTGCTGTGGGGAAAAGTGCTGTGTGTAACCCCTTATAGAAAAAGGAAATTGTAAGAAAGTGTAAGCACAGATCCTTTAGATCAGTGTTTTTCAACCTTTTTTATCTCATGGCACACTTGAACCTATAGTTAAACCTCCAAGACACACCTTAAATTATGTTGATCAAAATAAAAGAGTAAAAAGAGAATACACTTATTGCTCTTTGAACTTCTTTTGAAAATAATTTAATTAATGATCTTTAAAAATTATCGATGCCAGTGTGCTATGGCACACAACAGTTGAAATCACTGCTCTAGATGTGCATAGAGCCTTATGATCTGACTGCAGATCCTCACTTAGTATATAGCTACAACAGATTTTTGCCATAGCAAACTATATCTTCAGTCTTGTGATTTTGCAATCATAAAGGTGGTCTTGGAGATGCTAATATCCCTAGCTTAGCAGGAAAATGTTTTTTCAATAATATGTCATACAAACTTGAAATTTTATAGCTTTTAAGTTTGTTGCTAAGTAGGTTAATCTTGCTCTGGATTTGTAGACATTTCCCTTAAAATGTATGTGTGTTTATTTTCTTTGTAAATGCTATCATTTTCTCTGTTAGTTCATATATATTAAACTTTCAGCTGAAAGAATGTTAAAAAGAAAACATTTAATCACTGAGTATGCCCTTATGGAAAACAAATTTCAATAAAGTGTACATGTAAGAGAGAAATCAAAGTATGTGAAGAACAACAGTACATATTCTGCTTGATTCTGTATCAGTGTGAAAGATAAAATCAAATGAAGAGTTTAGAAAAAAGGGTAAAACAGCTTTTTTTGTTTGGTAGTAAGTCTAATTATTTGAAGTTTTTCAAAAATCTACAAATATCTAAAATACCCATGTTCATATAAATACAAACACAATATAAAGCCAAATAAAATGTTATAAAATACTAAGTAAAAATCAATTATAATTCAAATAGGGGAGAAAGGATTTTTACAGTCTGTAAAATTATGTACCATTTGATTAAAAAAATACTTAAGTACTCCTTCAATTCAATGAATGAGCACCTCCAAATTATACAATTATACACCTCCAAATATTTTTCTGTTGGGGTGAAAAATGTTAGCTAAGATTCTGTTGTTCTGGCTATTTATCTTTAAGAGAAAGAAGGCTTTTTTTTTTTAACAAAGTATGTTTAGAGAGAAGAACTAATCAATTTAAGATTACAAAGTATTTTTTAACATATGAACACACACAAACCTAGTTACTACAAATCTAGTCATTCAATTAGACTTCTAAATGACTTTTTGAATATATGGCATTGTGCAAGTGACCACCAATCATTAATAGCCTTTAGTGAAAATTAGTCATCGTAACTTAAAATAAAGCTGTAAATCTCTATTGGAAAATTTCTGCTTTATGTATGAATGGGGAAAAGGCAACTCAAACAGGACAATATTGTTTCATTTACTACAACAGTTAGAGCTATATATATAGTTATGGAACATCTTATGTAAAATGTATTAGTGGAAAAAAATGACGTGATATTTGTATCTGTATCAAAACCATGAATAAGAAAAGCAGAATTATTTAAATGTGGGAAGGAAATGGAACTTACATAAGTTGGTGTCTCCAAACTATCTGTGTTGACCAGTACTGGAGGAGGATTTGCCTTTAAAGAAAAAATTGTAAATGTGTTAATAAGAAAGTTACGTAATACATTAATCTTCACAAATGTTAGAAGCGTATGAAAGACTTGCTACTTTTAGGTTATAATTTTATGTGAGCTTTTATGTTAAATAATATATCCAGTTTCTAGAGCCAAATGAAAAAAAATTAGGTTATAGTTTTTGAGAAATAAATTGCTACTTCTATTAAAACATTCATATTTTCTTAAAAATTGCAAAGAAATTCCCTATAGCTTTTTAACTAAATCCACAAATATCTTCAGTATAACAAACAACTTTTCCTAGGTTGCTTATAAATCATTTAGAAGCCATAAAAAACTCCAATCAAGTTGTTGGGACCACATCTACGGTGCATCTTACAAGGGTACATGTGAAACTTACTATATGTAGAATATAAATGTCTTAACACAATAACTAAGAAAATGCCAAGAAGGCTATGTTAACCAGTTTGATGAAAATATTTCAAATTGCATATAAAACCAGTGCATGGTGCCCCATGATTGCATTAATGTACACAGCTAAGATTTAATAATAAAAAAAAATTCCAATTATTTTATCATCCAGGAAAAGATTCTTCCCCATAGTGCATTGTGTTTGAACATGAAGAAAAAGTCCATTACAGAAACACAATAGCAAACTTTTAGAAACTAAATGTTAATATCTTAATGTAGAAGCCCCTAATTATTTTCAGGTGCCATTACTGCTTTTCATAATTATTCTAGACCACTCACAGAATAAAAATGGTTTACAGCAAGAAAAACAAATAGAATAACATACATCTAATAAAATTTGGACTGAAAAAAGTGTGGACTTCTGGTTAAGTTAGAAGTTATAACATAGATGAAATTAAAGAATAAATCTCAATTAATACCAAAAGAAAACCATATCAGAAAGGTGATGTAATCTCCAAATTATTTCTTCTGCATATGTAGTATTATAAAAGTACCAAGTCAAACATTTTTAGAGGATAATTATCTTCTAAACAAACTTCAGGAAATATGCTTATAAACATCAACAGTTCTACGCCAATTAACTAAAGAATTACACATAAAAGCCATATGAAAACATTATAACAACCATTTTCTTCCAAATATATGCTTTTTTTATAAAGGTGAATATTCAAATGATACGTTATTTTCAGCAAAGTACTTGGTTTGGATGATCATATGATAAAATGTTTAACACCACAGTTTCATGGTTTAAAAAATCACGCAGTATGCATTTGGGTTACATAAAGCAGCAGGTTAAAAATAAGTAGGTAATACTTCATTACATAGAAATATAATATTAACTACAGTACTTGATGTTCAGCCATACCATTGACTATAATAGTCTACCTTTGAATGATTCTGTGAAAGGCAACTTAATAAACAAAAACTCTTATGTGTAAGATTGTTATTTAAACAAAGGTACTCAACTTACAGACATTTGAGATTTTACAAGTATTTGAAATTATTCACTTCTCAATGGCATGTTGAGATTACCAAAATCGGTAACATTTCATTTCACTAAAAAAAAAAAAAAAAAAAAAAATGGTATTTCTGGGCGGCAGCTGTGGCTCAAAGGAGTAGGGTGCCAACCTCGTATGCTGGAGGTAGCGGGTTCAAACCCAGTCCCAGCAAAAAAAAAGAAGAAAAAAAAAAAGGTATTTCACTTTATTCTGCCTAAGCAATTACAGAGGAGGAGGACAAGAAAGAACAAGACTATTTTAACTTACAAAAGAAATTATATTTTTAAAATGTTGTGGCAAGAAAATCTTTTGGTTACTTTTGCCCATTTATTACCAAACATACAGTGGAAAAAGTTGTCTTTTATCAAAATATAGTTTATACAATAATTTTTACAATGTCAGCTGCTTACCAGAACCAACTCATCATTGTACAGAAGTTAGTTTTTGATTGTAACAATTTAAAAAGTCTTGTAATACTGAAATATATAAAAGTTAGATATGGTGTTATGTTTACTTTAAAATAAAACAATGAGAGGTTGGGAGTAGGAGAAGTTATGGTTCAAATAAGACCGTACATAAATTGATGATCACTGTAACTCATGATGAGTACATATGGAGTTCCTGCATTGTTCTTTCTATATTTGAGTATTTTTAAAATTCTGCATGATACAAAGTAAAACAAAATATCATATTAAGTGCTCAGTTTATAATAGGTTAATAACTAAGGCAATTGTGAAACACTATGGGTTACAGTTGCCATTAAGATGTTAGCATTCAAACCATAAAACTTAGTTTAACATTTAGAGTTCATTTCAGAAAAAAGACTACATATACAGACCAGTAAAAATGATTTATAATTTTAATTTAAAGTGTATTAGATAAGTAACATATGCATAATAAGTTTATTTGTAGATTATCTCAGAATTAAAATGAGTGAATGATCATGTCTGAAGGGAAACCAAAACCACATGTTTCTTTGTCTATTTTCGAATTTTTTATTCCTGTGGTTTTGGTTTCCCTTCAGGTATGATCACTCATTCATTTTAATTCTGAGATAATCTACAATTTGGAATAAATGATATCCTTACGCATTAACGAGATATTTTTAAGTTCTCATACTACAAAATACAGAAATGGTATCTGACAAACTGGTACTACACAGTTCTCCAATTTGGTCAAAGTGGGATGAGGCAGCACAAGTTGAATGGGCTTAGAGGATATAATCAGACAAAACAGCACTAAACCAGAGCTGTCATCATATGAGGTATAATAATTATGAACTCATCCTACAAAAAACTATATAACAACAGCTCTAATGGCTATTCTAGAAAGAGTTCCAAAGCTGCTTCAAAGGGTAGACTAGAAGCTGGGGTTGGGGCATAGCTTCCCAAGGCGGGTACTTTGAAGATGGCCATACTGATATTCAGCAATGATGTATGCAGCACTTTTTCTAGGATTTGTGAACTTAATTGGTCTCGTATCTCCAGACCTTGTTCTAGGTCTCTCTTTACCTCACATTACCATTCAGGGACATTTGACTATAGGTAAAATCACAACTATTATTGAAACTCACTTTCTTTATCTATAAATAGATAGCAACACCTGCCATTATCCAAGAGGACTTGTGTGAGGCTCCAGAGACAAGAAAAATAAGTTGTAAACCATAAGAAGCTACACAAATGTTTATTCTACTATCATTTACTAACAATACATACCACTGTGCATATTTCACCTTGGAAGACAATGAAGTCCTACAATTCATGTAGAGACTAGGGAGGTGGGTAGTAAAGGGACAAGGATATTCCAGAAGGAAGAACTAATTAAACCCTAAAGAATTTGACCCAGGCCTCAATAAGAAGATTTAAGAAACCTAATTTTGCTCACCCCAACTTACTTTCACTGTTGTATGTATTTCATCAACAAAGGATCTTGTAATGATTGCTGTTATAATAAACTGAAGCATTCTTAGACAATTTCAGAGAGCAATACTACATTTTTAAAATTGTGTTAAATCTAAGATGTAGTTGTTTTAAAATAGGTCAAAGTTAACAGTTTAGAAAATACCCTTTTATAATGTGAATTTTATTTCTCCTTCTCAGCATTTATCAAAGTTTCATTATATTATTTAATGTTTCTTTCTCTCTTACTAAATTATAAGCAGCTGTTTTTTAAATACTGAACTCACAAACCCTAGAGACTACATTTTGAAATTAATTTGAGACACATTCCACTAAGAGTTAAATGCTATCCCTGACGTAATCATGGTAAACTAAAGTAATTGTAAAAACAAATGAGATGATTTCTGGGAAGATGGCACAGTGGGAGACATCACAAATCCATCTCTCCACCTAGACAAGAATTTTGGTGGCAGAGTATGATATAAATATTTAGAACTCTGGAGTCTTTTGAAAGCTTGCAACTCCGAGGTAAAAGCTTGGACAGTAAATTATGGTTAATTTGGTCATTTTCAGCTTCAGCACAGTAGAAGCTACTCATCTCCCCATTCCTCAGCCCTGTGGCAAGCAACTGTGCAGTGTTGCTTATAAATAGCTTGCAAGAGTAAAAGAGGGCAATAAAAGATCCTTTATCACAAATATCAGAGATTTGTGCTGTAATTGCTAAGTGCTGCTTCTGATCACAGAGGTGCAAAGAAAGTGGATGTTACTACTGCTGTTGTATATCACCTCCTGTTACAAGTTCCTCCCTCTCTAGCTGAAGTGAATTCCACAGACTTCCAGAAATGGTGCTCTCCCCAAGCCCCAAAGCCGAATTCATTTTTCTCTTTTCCCCTTATTGGGAGTCAGATATTGAAGATCAGGACATTTAAAAGCAACCATATATACAGGGGAAATTAGAAAGTCACTGTGCATACCCAGGCTCTAACTCAGAAAATACATGAGAATATCATAAATTAACACATCAACCTCGTCTGTGGCAGCCTTTAAGAATCTGAAAAATAAAATAATAACAATAAAAGAAAGAAATTCTAAGAGAAAAGTGAGAATCTGACTTCCATACCAACACATTACTATGTTTAAATATGCAGTTTTCCCGAAAAAGAACACAGACATACAAAGAAACAAGAATGTATGACCCACTCTAAGGGGAAAAAAAAAAAAAAAATCAACACAAACAATCCCTAAAATAAAACCTGGTGGCAAATCTACTAGACAAAGACTTCAAAATAACTACCTTAAAGATGTTCAAAAAGCTAAAAGATTTAGATGGACAAAGTCAAGAAAATGGTGCACAAACAAAATGAAAATAATGAGATTAAAAAACCTAAAAGAGAAAAAATTTCTGATGCTGAAAAGAACAATATCTAAAATGACACGTTCATCAGAGAGTTGCAAAGGCAGATTTATTAGTGAATTTAAAGATAGGACAATAGAAATGATTAAGTCTAATAAATAGAAAAAATGATTAAAGACAGGACAATAGAAATGATTAAGTCTAATAAATAGAAAGAAAAAACGATTAAAGAAAAGTGAACGGAGCCCTAAGGAGACCAACTTATGCAATGGTTCAAACTTCCTAGATTTGATCAAAGACACGATTATAAATATCCAAGGTCAATGAATTCCAAGTAAAATTTAAGAGACAAACCAAAGACATGATTATAAACATCTAAGAAGGTCAAAGATTTCCAAGTAAGGTGAAGTCAAAGAGATTCACCCTGAGATACATTATAATAAACCCGTCAAAGGCCAAAGAAAGCAGCAAGAGAAGAGACTCATCACATACAAGAAAGCATGAGTAAGATTGTCAGCAGAATTCTCATTAGAGACTTTGGAGACCAGAGGCAGAGAATATATATTCAAAGAGTTAAGAAAATAAAATCTGTGAACTAAGAATCCTATTTCCAGCAAAAAAGTCCCTCAAAAATGAGGGAGATATCAAGAAATTTCCATATGTACAAAACCTAAGGGAGTATGTTAGCACTAGAATTGCCCTGACAGAAGTGCTAAAGGACCTGCAGGCTGAAATGAAAGGGAAGTACATAGTAACTCCAAGTTAAAGGAAGAAATAAAGACCTTAGAAAGGTAAATACATAGGTAATTATAAAAACTAGTAGTAATGCAACAACAATGGTTGTGTAAATCCTTCTACATGATTTAAGAGAATAGCACATTTTAAAAAGTTACTGCAAAAATGTAGTGTAAAAGTAAAAAAGCCAATAAGTAATTAAGGTCAATATCAGTAAATAACTAAAAATAACTGTTAGTTTAAAAGTTAATATGACTGTAACTTTGGCTTGTAACTCCATATTTTGTCTCTACATAATTTCAGAATGTAGTACATTAAAAAATTACTAGTTTCGTTTTTGGATATACAAGACATTAAGATGTAATTGTATGACATTGACAACACAACTGACAAAGAAGCAGAGGTTTGTTATATTATTGAAATTAAGCTGAATTCCCTGGTATTTTCTACCACCCATGTAAAGAAGAAAAAACAACAATCCTTCACAAGATTTTTCAAAAAAATTCAAGAGACAAGAATACTTCCAAACTGATTTTATGAGGCCATCAGCCAAAGACACTACAAGTTAAGAAAACTATATGCTGGCTGGGCGCAGTGCCTCATGCCTGTAATCATAGCACTCTGGGAGGCCAAGGCAGGAGGATTTTCTGAGCTCAAGAGTTCAAGACCAACCTGAGCAAAGGGAGACCCTATTTCTACTAAAAATAGAAAAAAAAAAAAAAGTGGGGCATTGTGGTGGGTGCCTGTAGTTCCAGTTACTCGGGAAGCTGAGACAAGAGGATTGCTTGAGCCTAAGAATTTGAGGTAACTGTAAGCTGTGATGCCATAACACTCAAGCTCAGGGTGACTGAGTGAGAGTGTGTCTCAAAAAAACCCCCAAACAAAAACTATAGAGTGATATGCTCTATACATTTACACTGATGTAAAAATCCTCAATAAAATATTAGCAAAATGACTTCAGCAGCTTAGTACAAAGTTTACACACCATGACAAAGTGTGATTTACTGATCAAAGTAATGCACCATGCATTAATAGAAGGACTAAAAAAAAAAAACCCACGTGATCATTTCACTTGATGCAAAAAACCCCAAAACATCAGATGAAAAGCAACACATTTTCAGGTTTAAAACACTCAACAAACTAGGACTAGAAGGAAATTATGTCAACATAATAAAAAGCATATATACAACAGCCATAGTAAAAATTGTACTCAATAATGAAAGACTGAAAGCTTTTTCTCTGCGATTAGAGACAAGGCAAGAATGTCTACTTTCTGCATTTGTATTCAAATTAGCACTAGTTGAGTAATTAAAGTTGTAGCCACAGCAATTGGGAAAGAAAAAGAAATAGATACATCCAAATTGGAAGGGAAAAATCAAAATTATTTGTTCACAAATAATATGACTTTATATATAGAAAATCCTAAAGATTCCACAAAAATACTGTTATAATTAATAAATGAATACAGCAAACAAGCAGGATACAAAGTCAATCTAAATAGATATTTCTTAAAATCTAAAATCTGAATAGAAATTTCTTAAAATCACATGTGGTGAACAAGTACATGAAAAAATGCTCAACATCACTAATCATCAGAGAAATGTAAATCAAAACTATAACAAGTTATTTCACCCCAGTTAAAATGGCTTTTATCAAAAAGGCAATAAAGGATGCTGGTGAAGATGCAGAGAAAGGGGAACCCTCCTGTGCCGTTGATGGGAATTTAAATTAGTATAGCCACTATGGAGAATAGTACAGAAGTTCTTCAAAAAACCAAAAATAGCAGTTCCACTACTGGATATACAGAGGGTGCTTTAAAAAAGTATATATATATTTTAAGAAAGTAATAAAAAGTAATAAAATTATAACAACACATACTGATAATGAAAGAGGAATACAAGTCACATTTGAGCACATCGACTAATTACAGAAGTCAAACATTACTTAAGTATTACAGTTTTTTTCCGTAGGCTTTTCCTTTCTACCTTGTGTATACATTTTGTATGTGCAAAAGAAAGGAAATCAATATACAGAAAAGACATCTGTACTCGCATGTTTATGCAGCAATATTTGCAATAGCCAAAATATAGAATAAATCTATGTACCCATCAGCAAATGAATGGATAAAAAATGTGGTACATATACACAATGAAATATTAATCAGCCATTAAAAAAGAATGAAATCTTGTTATTTATAGCAACATAGATGGAACTGGAGATCATTATGTTCAGCGAACTAAGTGAAAAAGCCAGGCACATATCATATGTTGTCGCTCAGCTGTGGGTGCTAAAAAAGTAGATCTTATGAAGATAGGAGTTTGGTGGTTACCAGAGACCAGAAAGGGTGGGTGGGTGATGAAGAAAAATTGATTAATGAGTAGAAATATCTGGTGTAACAGAATAAGACCTAGTGTTAGATTTCTATTAGTCCCCGGTGGCTACTTAGTTATGCTCAAGGTCCCCATTCACATGCATATAGGAATATCAGAGAAAATATTTTTATTTTGTTTTTACTTTACATTAGGACATAATGGTATTTGTTGCTACTATTTTTATTGTGTTAATTATCTATTCCAGGCATTCCCTGTAGTAAGCAGCTCCAAAACTAGGATGACTACAGTTTACAATGAATTGTCATATATTTCAAAATAGCTAGAAAAGAAGAATTTAAGTAGTTACAGCATAAAGAATATTTAAGATGAGGGATATCACCAGTACATTGATTTGACCTTTACAAATTATATGCATGTATTAAATTATCACATGTACCCTGAAACTATGTATCTACCTCTATTATACAGCAATAAAAACATTAAAAAGATATGAACAAATAAGTGAAAAGATATTATGTAAAAATGAAGAATTTATAAAAATGTTAACCATTACCAAAGCAATCTAGAGATTTAATGCAATTTCTTTCAAAATCCTAATGAGTATTTTTTCTTTTTTTTTTTTAAAGACAGTGTTTTATTCTGTTGCCCTGAGTAGAATGCCATGGTATTGTCATAGCTCACAGCAACCTCAAAATCTGGGCACAGGAGATCCCCTTGTCTTAGCTTTTCTAAAATTTTTTAAGTAGAGATTGGGTCTCACTCTTGCTCAGGTTGGTCTCAAACTCCTAAGCTCAAGCAATTCACCTACCTCGCCTTCCCAGAGTGCTTAGGATTACAGGGGTGAACCACCACACAGGGTTCTGATGGTGTTTTTTAAAGAAATAGAACTTGAGAGGGAAACAGATGGTGGTCTAGAGACATCTCCTTTGCATCTGCTGATGGTGAGGTGGGGGAGAAAGGACCCCAGCTGCCTCTGGCTGGGGTACTTTGTCTGGAGGCATTGCTTCAGGTTAACAGGGAGACTCTAGGAGCCAATGAAAAGGTCAGGAGCAGTGGAGAACTGGCACAGATTGTGACTGCTTGTGTGTCAGCAGAGGCTGGCCTGTTTGGAGGTGGATTTCAGAGAGAGAAAGCCAGTCTGACAGTTATTTTTTGGACCTGTGTACTTGTTGGAGATAACCTCAGGAGAGCTTAGGTGAGTAAGTGATCTTAGAGTGCACAGTGGCTGGGACTGAGCCACTAAGCAGAGTATATCTCTTGTCATTTGGCTGCTGGCAGGGTGCTGCCATTGAAGAAGAGCTGCCTAGGAGGAATAGCCCGCAGGGTCTTAGTGCCAGGCTGGTTCTGGTGCACCTGCTCAGCTGGGCAGCCACCATTGGGGAGACTTGAGTGAAACAAGCTTTTCTGGAAAAGCCACTTTGTGACTGAGAGGCCATGATTAGAAAGGCTGAGGTGAATTTCTTAAATGGCTAACTAGAGCTTCAGGCTCCCAACTCTGCCGGGACTGGGTGAATCAGAAAATTGGGACTGGGTGCCCTTAACAACTAGATAATGGCTTCTAGCCCCCATTTCTCGCAGCTATATCAAGGTCATGATTAGCATCTTTTAATCCCAGAATATCATCTGTTGTCCAGGTAATCTATTTGGGGGTGTGTGTGTGTATGTGTGTGTGTGTCTATATCTCTTTATTATATGTACACTTTTTTCCCTAGTTTTTTTTTTCAGTTTTTTTCAGGTTTTCCCAGGCTTTTGTATGTTTTAGTTTTGTATTTTTGAGTTCTGAGTTAATTAATGAGTTATTTTGAGTTAATTAATGAGAAATGTTTGGTGTAACAGAAGAAATAAGACTTAGTGTCTTAGACCTAATTTTTAATTGCTTCTTTCTTCCACAGTAATGGCAACCATTTTTGCTACGCTTTTTCTGCTTCTTTTATTCATTTTTCTCTAATTTTTTCCTGAGGGTGCTTTTTCTTGTTTTCTTTTGTTGTGTTTTTATTTTTCTATTTTTACTCATTCAATAACAAGGGCTCCATTTTTGCTACAATTTTTCTACCCTTCTATCCCTTCTTCCCTATTTTGCTTCCTTTTTTCTTTTTGTAAAAATTTTTCTACTTTTCTTAACTTTTCCACATAAATTTCAAGTAACTAAGATACATCCCTTTTAAAAAATATCTTACACAATTTTATTCTCAACTTTCCTTACATGTTTTATTACTTTTATGTTTTTCTTTTTCTCTGATTTGTTTTTTGTCAATTTGTATATTCTTTATGGAACAAAGCCTCTATAACAGCGGTTCTTAACCTATGGGTCGTGACCCCTTTTTAACAAAGAAAATACATTGCAGCATTAGGAAGGTTGAGAACTACTGCTCTATAAGGAGTGGGCTAGGGGTGCACAGCATTAGTCTGGCTCAAAAGGACCTTGATCCCCTGTTCTAGGGTATACTTTTAGCTTGGCTCTACCCTACTGATAGGACCCAACAGTGACATACCATTGTTTTTATTTTTTTCTCTATCTGGTGGAGGTAGGAGGGTCAGGCAGATAAGGAGCTCCTTACCTCAAAGGAGCCACCTACCCAGATTCCCAGAGGCCAGGAATAGCAAGCATGGGTCAGAGCACACTGCTGAGCACCACTGTTACTCCCGTCTCTTTCTGTTCTTCTTCTCTTCATTTTGTTAACCTTTCCTTTCACCTTCAGTCCTTTTTGTTTTTCTTCTCTCCTTTCCAGCTCTTCACTTTTGTCTTCCTTTGGCAGTATACCAAAAGGATACTTCAACACCTAACCATAGAGACAAGGCAATTTATAGAGAAGAAGGAAGAGAATAGAAAAAGTAGGAGAAGGAAGTGGATAAGAAGAAAACACTCATAAGGAGGAACCAACAGAAAAATCCTAGCAATATGAATAACCAGAACATAGCAACCCCCATAAGGGATCATGAGGTAGCTATCATAGAGGGTTCCACTTATAAAGAAAAGACACAAGCGACAGAAAGGGGATGGTAAAAACAATAAAGGAAACAGCTGAGAAAGTGGAAAATAATAAAAAAGAAATCCAAAAACAAAATCAAATAAAGAAAAAAAGATATAAAGAATATAGAAAGCATATAGCGTAGCTTAAGGAATTGAAGGAGTCAATCATAGAACTTAAAGATGTGGTAGGAAGTATCAATAACAGATTATACCAAGGAGAAGAGAGAATAGAGGAAGAAGATAAAACTCCTCAGCTAACACAGCCAGTTAAAGAGGCAGGAAAGATGAGAGAGAAAGGATGTTAGCTTATGGGACTTAATTTATGGGACTCCATGAAGTGTTCAAACATACGAATTATAGGTATCTCTGAAGGGGAAGAAGATTGTCCCAAAGGAATAGAAACCAAACTGGAGGAAATCATAATTGAAAATTTCCCAAGCATCACCAAATTCTGATACACTTCTGTCAGAGGGATATCAAACCCCAGGTTGCTTCAACACAGAGCATCTCCAAGACACATTATCATGAATCTGTCTAAAGTTAAGATGAAAGAGAAATTTTGCAAGCAGCCAGGAATAAGTGCCAATTGACCTACAGGGCCAGATGCATCAGGATGACCATGGACTTCTCAGCTGAAACTTTTCAAGCCAGAAGGGAATGGTCATCTATCTTTAACCTTCTTAAACAAAACAATTTTCAGTCCCAAATTCTATATCCTGTTAAGCTAAGCTTTAAAATCAATGGAGAAATCAAATCTTTTACTGTTATAGTAACACTGAGGAAATTCTCCACAAGATCAGTTTTACTTAGAACTATTTTCCACATTGACAATCGCAGTGGACTACCAGCAAAGTAAATACCCATTAAACTAAAGGAAAAATACTAGCTTTCACAATGATGCAATAGATAAAACTAAACAAGGGACGGTGACAACATAAGATGAATAGAACTCCATCACACTTATCAATTCTCTCAATAAATGTATAGTTTGAATTCCCCACTGGACAGGTAAGGGCTAGGTAACTAGATAAAAAAGCATACACCATCTATATTCTGTCTCAAGAAAAACACTTCCTAGCCTCGAAGGACAACACAAGTCTCAGGATGAAGGGTTGGAAAACAATATTTCAGGCAGATGAAATCACAAGAAAGAAGGGGTTGCAATCTTATTTTCAAATACAAGTGGATTTAAAAGTAACTGAAGTCAAAGAAAATCAAAGATGGTCATTCATACTGGTAAAGCAAACAATATAATGAGGACATTTCAATTCTAAATATTTATGCATCCAATATAAATGCTTTTAGATTTGTGAACAGACCTTAATTCATCTGAGCAACATATCCTACAATATCATAATAGCTAGGAACTTTAACACCCCTCTTACAGAGCTGGACAGATCCTCAAAACACAAACTAAATAAAGACATAAATGACTTAAATGTGACACTAGAACACTTGGACTTTTAATAGACACCTATAGAACACACCATCCCAAAGCTAAGGCATATATGTTCTTCTTGTCAGCCATGAAACATTCTCCAAAATAGACCATATACTGGTACACAAATCAAACCTCAAGAAAATCAGAAGAATTTATTTATTTATTTATTTATTTTTATTGTTGGGGATTCATTGAGGGTATAATAAGCCAGGTTATACTGATTGCATTTGTTAGGTAAAGTCCCTCTTGCAATCATGTTTTGCCCCCAGAAGGTGTGGCATGCACCAAGGCCCCACCCCCTTCCTTCCTTCCCTCTGCTCCCCCCCATGACCTTAATTGTCATTAATTGTCCTCATATCAAAATTGAGTACATAGGATTCATGCTTCTCCATTCTTGTGATGCTTTACTAAGAATAATGTCTTCCACTTCCACCCAGGTTAATACGAAGGATGTAAAGTCTCCATTATTTTAAATAGCTGAATAGTATTCCATGGTATACATATACCACAGCTTGTTAATCCATTCCTGGGTTCGTGGGCATTTAGGCTGTTTCCACATTTTGGCGATTGTGAATTGAGCTGCAATAAACGGTTTAGTACACATGTCCTTATGGTAAAAGGATTTTTTTCCTTCTGGGTAGATGCCCAGTAATGGGATTGCAGGATCAAATGGGAGGTCTAGCTTGATTGCTTTTAAGTTTTTTCATACTTCCTCCCAGAAAAGTTGTACTAGTTTGCAGTCCCACCAGCAGTGTATAAGTGTTCCCTTTTCTCCACATCCATACTAGCATCTGCAGTTTTGAGATTTTGTGATGTGAGCCATTCTCACTGGGGTTAGATGGTATCTCAGGGTGGTTTTGATTTGCCTTTCTCAAATATATAGGGATGATGAACATTTTTTCATATGTTTGTTAGCTATTCGTCTGTCTTCTTTAGGGAAGGTTCTATTCATGTCTCTTGCCCATTGATATATGGGATTGTTGACTTTTTTCATGTGGATTGAGTTCTCTATAGATCCTAGTTTTCAAGCTTTTGTCTGATTCAAAATATGCAATATTTTATCCTTTCCCATTGTGTAGGTTGTCTCTTTGCTTTGGTTGTTGTCTCCTTAGCTGTACAGAAGCTTTTCAGTTTAATGAAGTCCCATTTGTTTATTTTTTGTTGTTCTTGCAATTGCCATGGCAGTCTTCTTCATGAAGTCTTTCCCCAGGCCAATATCTTCCAGTGTTTTTCCTATGCTTTCTTTGAGGATTTTTAATTTAAGTCTTTTATCTATCTAGAATCAATTTTTGTGAGTGGGGGAAGGTGTGGGTCCAGTTTCATTCAGTCTTTTACATGTGGATATCCAGTTCTCCTAACACCATTTATTGAATAGGGAGTCTTTCCCCCAAGGTATGTTCTTGTTTGGTTTATCGAAGATTAGGTGGTTGTAAGATGTTAGTTTCATTCCTTGGTTTTCTATTCGATTCCAAGTGTCTATGTCTCTATTTTGGTGCCAGTACCATGCTGTCTTGACCACTATGGCCTTGTAGTACAGACTAAAATCTGGTATGCTGATGCCCCAGCTTTATTTTTATTACTAAGAACTGCCTTAGCTATACGGGTTTTTTTCTGGTTCCATACAAAATGCAGAATCATTTTTTCCAAATCTTGAAAGTACGATGTTGGTATTTTGATAGGAATGGCATTGAATAGGTACCATATACACTCGACTATAAGCCGAGTTTTTGTGCCGAAAATTTGTGCTAAAAAACCCGAACTTGGCTTATACTCGGGTCATACAGGTTATTTGATTTGGTACCCTTAGCTTAACAGGTAATCAAGCTAAATCACAAATTTTGTGCCGAAAAAACTCAACTTATACTCGAGTATATACGATATATTTTTATTTTTGAAATTTACCAGTGGCTACTGCATTTTCCACCTTGGCTTATACTCAAGTCACTAAGTTTTCCCAGTTTTTAGGGTAAAATTAAGGGGGTTGGCTTATACTCGGGTTGGTTTATACTCAAGTATATACGGTAGATTGCTTTGGGAAATATAGACTTTTAACAATGTTGATTCTGCCCATCCATGAGCATGGCATGTTCTTCCATTTGTTAAAATCCCCTGCTACTTCCTTTCTGAGGATTTCATACTTTTCTTTATAGAGGTCCTTCACCTCCTTCGTTAGGTATATTCCTAGATATTTCATTTTCTTTGAAACTATGGTGAAGGGCAGGGGTGGCGAACACGCGGCTCTCGAGCCGCATGCGGCTCCCGGCCAAAATGAATGCGGCTCTTTGCCTCTTATCATTATTTTGTATACTGTGGCTCTTTGCCAAGTTTGGATTTTGTTATGCTGCTTCTGAGGA